>DWGR01002545.1:0-13494 GCA_018247715.1 Heliconius burneyi
ATTTCTACATTTCAAAAATATCAAATAATATAATTTAGATCTTTATCTAAATATAAGTATAAGAAAAGTAAGGTAAAATTTAAGGAAATTGATATAAAAGAAGATGAGAGTCTTTCTTACTCTTCAGTTTATTGCGGTGAGAGGTTAGCGTATACCGCTTCACCTACCTGTTACCTAATGCTCCCAAAAGGCGCCGCCTCCCCTAACTTTTCTGCGGATTTTCGCAAATGAGATTTCACACGGCACCTTGTTTCGTTTAAACAAACTTAACGGAGCTTCCTGTGTTTTGGGTGAAAGTAATTGAACTCGAAATAATGTCTCAATAAACATACCGAAGAAAAACAAAAAAATTACATTATTATGATTTAATTAAGGTATCTTTATGTTTAATGTAATAAATCGATTAGAAACGTTTTTCTTTTATACATCTTTCTTTTACATTAAATATATACTGTTGTCTCGTAGTGTTCAGTATAAGTATGAATGGTGTAGTATATTCGTTTAATTCACATCATATCAACAGTTGTAATTTTAAATCTTTCATATGAAAATACATTAATTTAAACTGTCGCATTTCGTAAAAGTAATTCAAAACAATGGGCATCGTTTAAATTTTTTAATTAGTATTTCAATGATAAATAATAATTCATATATTTCTCTATTCGGACTATGAAAATGCATGAAGTATATAAGCCAAACCAGAGCATAGGTAATTCTGATATTTTAATTGTGTATATTAAATAATATATTAAATTCCAAAGGCATAATAGTATAACTAATAACCGAATTCCTACCGCACACTCCGTCACAAACTTAAATATCATCCACACCACCTGGATACGTAGCACTCTACTACTGTGCGGTTTCGTAGAAAAACGTACCTTGAAAAAGCGCGTCTACCTCCACCTTAAAGGCCGGCAACGCACCTGTAGCTCCTCTGGTGATGCACGGGGTCGTGGGCGGCGGTGATGACTTACCTTCATGTGACCCGAACGCACGTTTGTCTTTTACCATAAAAAAAATACTAAATTTATCGTACCTAATTGCCTGCATGATGCTTAGACCGGATGTCAAAAGATTGCCTTGAAATAGCAAAACGTTTCCGTCCCATCTCGTTGTCCGTCCATAGAGACCGACATAAATATTTACTGAGAACTTATTGCTCTTCCTCAATTACTTTCACTGGAGAACCTGTTGTTTGATCTTTAAGTGGTGATTCTTGATTATTTTTTCGTACAAAACACTGGTGCCGATTATTGCTTTTTAGGTTTATTTAAAAGGTGTTTGAAACTGCTGTAAATTATGTAGAAATATTGATTTTTTTAATATTTTAGGTTTCTTAATAATAAAATTATATTATTTCAAATGCCACAGAGTACCAAATAGAAAAAAAAACAACAGAAACTTTTATTTTACGCCTGACTTTGTTGACTTGTAACAATGTGGATGACGATAGCTTCAACGGGAAAGTGACAATGATTGATGAGGGAATTAATTAATACGTCAGTTCCTTTTTGATCTCAGAAAAAAAAAACAATACGATTGCCTACCTTGAGATTAATATATTGGAAACAATAGGCGTGACGTAAGCAAAAGTATAAAGTGAAATCCTTACACTGAAATTTTTACCTATTTATAGAAATTTTCTGAAATAAAAGTCACAAATATTTTATGTTGTGTTATTTTTTCGCAACAAATCGTTTTTTGAATAGGCTCTCATATATATATATGCACGAAATAGAAGTATAATGTAATGTTAAGAAATCAATATTTCTTACTAATACATAATAGGATTAGAACCGATATGACTTATAATACCATATACGACCGTAATCTGTTTAAAGACATGTTATACCAAAATATTCTATAAAACTTAAAAATATATTCTAGTGGTAGATACATTACTGATTTATAAAATTCTAAACTCGCAGCATACCATTTGATATCTAGGAGTGGAAGTGTTTGAACACTTTAATACGCTTGGACATCTACACTGGCTTTAATATCATAAGCCGCAGCTGTAGAAAGAAAAACTGAGGAAATTTAGTACGCGACGAGCATCATTACTATCCGTCGAACGCCATATTTCTCAACCCTTTTTCTTGCTCTTTCGAAAGTTTTAATTAGTGCCAGAGGACATTATCCAGCCCCTTCTTAATTCTGTCTCCGCTATTCGGATCTCTTTTTTGAATTATACGTTTTAACTCTTAATGCAGCTTAACTTTTTTCAAAAACTTTGGCATTGTCCACGTCGTTTACTGTCACTAGAGATTTTATCCAAAATATTCTCTGTAGGATTTGGATTTTAGCAAATATATGCTTTTAATCGACAGAGATACGTAAACCGAGACCTCTAGGGCTACTTACTTTTTTAGCCCTGGAGGTCTCGCTAGAGGTTTTAGTGTCGAGTTCACACCGATCTTGGTAGACAAGATGCGGAAATGAAACCATTTCCTTACTTTGTCTGCTAGTAATTGTAATCTTTAAGTAAATAAAATATTATATACTCGTACAAAAACTTTTCCCTTACTAACTACCACACAAATGGGATAACATTGATAAATATAATAAATAAATATATTAATAAATAGCATCATACGTAGTATTCAATTAATTAGTACGCTACAATCCAATACTACTTATATATTTTTATTCGAGATAATCTAAGTTAAAGTACGTTTCATTTGTAGCTTATATCTCAATCGCGCAGTGTTTATTATGTTCTCAATGAGATGCTCAAGCTCGTCGTCGACCCGGGGTCGCAAGTCGTGGTGGAGATGCGTCCTCGTCCCACTTTACCCGCAACTGGTGAATAGATATAATTTTCTGTGCTTGACACTGAATCTAGTTTCGTTATTGCGCTGCTCAACTACTTAGATTTTACTCCTTTTTATTACTGTCACTGTAAAAGCAGATTTGTTCTATTGTATATGGCATTATTACTTTACTTACTGATATTTAAGCTGTAAAATGTAATTGAGGCCAGTCGAGGCGCAGGAGCACAAAATAAATACAGTCACACGACTGTAAAAGCGACAGGTAGTAGATTCAATTCCTACTCGAGGAAATGAAATATTTATTCCCTTTTACTTCTCTCTAGTTTCCCTGGTCGCCATCAAACACGCAATGCCTTCAAAATTCAGCGGAAAATGGAGGACGGAGTACCTTAACACTAGGTTTCCTCTGAATACGTCTTTGCGGGAAACAGCGTGACACCAAAAAAATTTTATTTGAACGATTAAAACTTATATTTCCAATCTTACATTACAATATGCTTATTTGTCACAAGGCACATTTTTCCTCTTAAGGTTTCGTACCACAAATTACGAAACTCTTATAAGATTTATTATTTTAGATAGATTATTGTCCATCTGCCAAGATCTGAAATTAAAGTCCCTTGAGTACAAAAAAATCAAACGACTAAATCAACGCAATCAGAAATCCGCTTTCATACATTGTATTTGGTGCATTTGTTAGAAATTCGCCGCGTAATTTAAACCACAAATCAAAAACAAGAATATACTCAACAGGTTTACTAAAATTATTGCTTCAAAAACATTCAAACAGATTTATTATACAAGAAACGTAAATAATAACAAAACTGTCAACATATTCAGAACAATATGAAAAGATTTGATCGATCTTCAACGCAATACAACTCTCTCATCGACTACAAAATGGGGAGAGGGGGAGAGATGATGACATACATTTGGACCGTAATTGTTCGCAACTTGACAGACCTGATCATAAATTTTATTTTCACTAAGATTAAACAAGGCGTTCTGCGGTGAAGCGGTAATAAATGTAAATGGCTGCGGTACCTCCGTTATATTGAGACGAAGGACCTAAGACTCGAGGAGGTCATATTTCTGAATTATAATGTTCGACGAGTTAAAACGTAATAATTTCGAAATGCTTCGCTTAAAGAGACTTTGTCATTGAGAATTGAACTCTAATTATAGAAATAATATTTTATATCAACATTTACTAATTAAATTATTAATAAGCACATATTTGACGTATTCTTGATTTCATTTGATTTGAAATATAAGATCGTGCAAATTAATATAAATAACGATAGATTTTATTTCAAGGTTGTGCTTATCTATAAAGTAACACAATATTACATAAATACATTTCAAATACTAAAAGTACCAGACGGCAAACCTAAGGAATATCAACCACGTTTTTTAATTAAGTTTCATATTCATCCATTACAATATAACGTAAATGCAAAATTAAATCGTGATAGGGATTGTACAACAGTCGACCATCGCACCCGGAGGAGCCGCGCTCTTACGCCTTTTATTACATTATACGCCGTGCAAATTTCAGTACATTTTTATCGTTCACTCTAATATGCTCAGTCTCTAACACGCAGATGTTACTGAGAGCATGATTGATGATTGTTTTTATAAGCTATTGCTATGAAATGTTATAAGTAAAAGCGATAATTACATTGTTTTTCTAGTTGTACTTCATTATTCTGGTGCCTTATGGGACCTGCAGATGTATTACATCTATTAATTATGTAATTCAATGAAAGTGATTTCAGATTAAGAAAATGTTTACTTAGTATAACAATATGTAAATAATATGAAGAGGATACGCTACCGTGCATTACCAAAAATCTGATACTCTCGTTTTCTAGCCATATACTTCCATTACGTAATTACTGTATGTAAGTTGTTTTTGTGGCTGGAATTCATTTGCCATTTTTAATTTTCAGCTTGCTGTGGAAAAACACAAGTTAGGTTCTTTTGAATAACAAGTTAATGAATGTAAGTTGAAAAATGTCTGGTCTTCTTGTAATTTCAAGAAAATTGCAGTATATCCGTTACGTATATTAAAATATTGTTTCTTTATTATGACTACATTTAAGATTTTTAAATATAAATACATTTTTATCTACACTAATATTATAATGTACATTGCCATCTCGGAAACAGAATAGCCAAAATAAGTCAACTTATGTAAATAATGTGATATCTACTTATTTATCATTAAAAAAATCCCCAAAACAAACAACAAAAGAAATCAAAACATTTCATGAGAACATAAGGCCGGGTGATTTCAGCGCTTAGACACTTTCCCAAGAGGCTCGGGGTCAAATTCCACTACGTTTAATTTTGTATACTTTTTCCAAGCAATTAGTTTTCTAAGTAGCTAACTAAGCTATCTTTTTATTGTTTACAATCTCCAATCAATCTTTTATTGTTTAAAATGATCAAACTAATTGTATAGAATAATATTATTCCTAACTAATCCTCAATAAACGTTATACAATCATTTCATTACAATATCATTATATCATTATAATTTAATCCTTTACTGGTAGAACACACACATTCACATACACATACACCCCACACTGACACCCATATCTCACTTACCTTTTTCATCACATTTAAGGACACAGAATATGTGAACGTTATGAGAAATTCACATTGAAAAGCGTATATCAATATAAATATAACAGAGCGGCGTGTAGTGCACTACACTTATACGATGGAAGTGCAAACAGGCTCGCATTTCTCACAAGAGATGAGAACCTTCGTCCCTATTTACATTCTAGTATTCAGTCGCCGGCGATGCAACTGTTAACTCGGACACGAATGTTGTCGCAAACTATTCGTTTACACTTTCAGCGAATGCGAGTGCAGTACTGCATTTGTTGGAATCAGGCCGTTTACAAACTTTTTGTTTTGGGTTTTTGTTTTAGATTAGTGTGTGTGTGTGTGTGTGTGTGTGTGTGTGTGTGTGTGTGTGCGTGTGTGTGTGTGTGTGTGTGTGTGTGTGTGTGTGTGTAAAACCGACTGGTTGTGGGTTCGATTCCCACTTGGGGAGATGGAATATTAATTCATTTTTCAATTTCTTCGCTCTGGTGTCGAGGGAAAGCGCGGCGTTGAGTTCTGCCACTCAACACGCAACACCTCCAGATTTCGATAAAAAGTGGGCAACGGAGTCTCTTAATACTAGGTTCCCTGTGCCTATACTACTGAGCGCAGTAGTATACGGCGGGATACGGCGTAAAGCTGATTTTTGATTAAATTTTAATTAGATTTTTTACTTACATTAGTTAATTCTAATACATACTTCGTTTCTTTAATTTTTAGTAAAAAGCGACGAGCTCTTAAAACATCTTTTCAGAACTTCCACTACGTACAGCATTTAAATAAAATGCTATTGGAAATTCGGATGCTTTCAACGGTATTAGCAAACAGTAAACATTTGTAACAAATGCTAGTTTTATTTTTAAAGTCGATAAAGTTTAATATAAGTTGGTAGAGTTTGTACTTTTAATATTGACTTTAACTAACGATCTCGAGTTATGTGACTTAAAAGTACAGTAAGAGATGAAGCAAGGTAAGTATAATTAAGAAATTAATTACTTATTATATGAGAAACTTTAATTACTATGAGAATTACTTAATATAGGCAACGAACTTGTCAAAGGGTTCGTACAACAATACAATTTGTAAAATAAAAACTGAGTGATTTTTTTTAACTGACACTGTTTGTGTTTTAGTTTCTCCTCCAGATACTGGGAGGCAGACCACGTAAAAAGCATGAGGATATATGCCCTCTCGGGGTGTGCTTGGCGTTCCGATCTCCCTACGAGTCCGTTCTTTCTCTCTACCCCGCTAGGAATAGTGTGAAACTAAAATACAGAATAACAAGTACTTCTTCCAATATCGTATATCGTTTGATTTAATTTCAAAGACAACAAACTTAAATCACATACATATGCACGTTGCAAGTTCATAGACGTATGTCAAAAAAGTTCAGTGAATGTATGCTTAGTGTCAAGGTGAAATATGCTGAAGCTTCTATCTATGGTCGCCGTGTTACAGACGACACGAGTGTTCCGCGACACGAGTGTAGTAAGTACGTAATTCATGTGCTGGTCCTCACCTAGTCTAGTCTTGTAAATATCTCTCAGTGCCAACTCCATTGTAATTCACTTTGGTAGATCTGTGAAGCATTGAATGCATTAGCTTTGCAAATCTTGGTAATTGAGTGTCTGTTGTACTAAGTTTAACTATCGTTCTTATTTCTTCATTAATCTTAATTTGAATGTGTGTGAGGTGGAAGGAACTTAGTGTATTTTTTTGCTTCATGCTGTATCACGCACATAGCATTATACGCAGAAGGAACAGACGAATCCAGGAGGCATTGCATGTTGAATGGCGGAAATTAACGGTATACTCGTAACAATAGCAAACATCTAAAAATATTAAATATTTGACTCCCCTGGGTGGACTTGAACCTCAAGTAAGCAACGCAAGCAACTGTTATTGTGGTCTAGGCCTTATCTTTGCTCGAACATGTTAACTTACGTTACTATACAAATGTATAAACTAATTATTTACTACTAATTATTATAATTTTTCTCTTGGATTGTTTTTAGTGTTATTTTTATGTTTATAATTAACCAAAACTATATTTATAAGCTACGCTGGACGGCAATAAGATATTGTAATATACACACACATATATATATATATTTTCTCAGTAATTGTAAATTCTATATGAGAATAAATGAATTCTGAACCCGTAAATAGGTTCTATATATCCATCCATTTTTTATATTAAAATGGAAGGATATTTGGACAGATATAGTGTTAGGCGTCAAATTTGTTTGTTGTTGTGATTGTTGTTGAACAAGACACGCCATCCTTCACCAGAGTAGGAATCGAATTCCTATACATCGTTCACTCCCAAATTCAACTGGATATTTAAATACAAATATATTACACAAAGAACATTCAACATACAAACAAACATTAGTCACAAAGTGCAGACAATTAATCTGTCTGAAGTTGCGACCGTAGAAATACTTAACAAACTTGCGTTAGTATCTTCCCTCAAGTCTTTGGTATCTTAACGTGTGACTTATTTCATATTCACTTAATTTCTAGCTCTTAAATGTTCAAGAGATGAGGTATCGCTAGAAAACCGATATCGATCCAATAATGAAAATCAGCTTCACGTGGTATCCCGCACACAGCAGCTAGGCAGAGGGAAAGTTCTCTAAGAGAAAGTGCACTGAGTATCGCTAAGACAGATCGTTCCCTATTTTCTACCAAAATCTAAAGACATTGCGTGTTGATTGGCAAAACTCAACGCCGCGCTTTGCGTCGATACCAAAGCAAAAAAATGAGAATATAAATTTAAATAAATATTTCATATTCTCGAACGGAGATCGAACCAGTCGCGTATAGAGTCACAAACTTGTACTGCTATTCCTTGACTGGCCTCTATATTCTATCAATTACAAGGTTCTTTAAATTGACATTTTGACAACTACGGCGACTCCTTGCACAATATATTATGGTAGTCGATTAGCATGTGGAATAGATGGGTAATGTACATAAATTGACGTTCTCGTGTCACCGTTAGAACGAGGGATATACGATCTGCGGCATCTCCTACGGCGACTTATATAGGTGAAGAAGGTTTTCGTGGGTAGTATCGGGATGCCCTTCGATGAGTCCCATCGTACCATCCGTCACGGCACATTTGTCTTGCCCACAGATGAACTGCAAAAAGCATTTCTCTTAGATAAAAAGGCAGATACGATACTCTCTGTATACCACATCTCTTTTATTTACCAGCGTAAGTAAAGAGAGTATAACCTTAAAACTCCGTTCTCCTCTTTCTGCCTATTTTGACGACATCAAGCAGTAATGTAACAACACTCACGCCAAGTAACATAGGAAACGTAAAATAATTTAAATATACACATTACGTCGGACCAAACCTGACATTTCAAACATCAGACGTTCCGATGTGACGGCATAAAAAGAGCTCTCACTTGTTCATATTTTAAAACGTATTTTGCAAAAGAAAAAATAGGAACTGAAGATAAAAAAGGATGTTTTGATGGTCTACGTAGACGGTAATTTACTTATAATGTTAATATAAGAAGCGTCTAGACAAGGTCAGCTTTATCTTTCTGTAATTACCTATGTTATCGGTATAAAGGCTGAATCGAAATATTTGCCGGCCATGTACAATTGGACAAGTTTCTGTTATGTGATAGATATAGTACTAATAATTGCTTTTATACTATAGATCGATTAATAAGGAATAATATAGGACGATATTTGCGAAAAATATATTTAAGTAATCGAATATTGACGCTTTGATGAATAGTGATACGGTGACGCGTGACTTTGTTGAAAATAGTATAAGGCCATTGAGGAGGACTCATGTACGTGGTGAAAATTGTGGGTTCGATTCCCTCGAAGGCAAAGCGCGGAAAAGGTAGTATTTTAATGAGTATGTTAACACTAGGTTCACATGTTGTGTCTGCAAGGTATTTCTATTTGCAGGATATAGCGTAAAATTAAAAAACAAAAATATTCTCTAGTATAATAAGCGAAGCGTTAGGTTCCGCCGCTCAAGGCGCAATAACTAATTAGTACGAAGAGTGGAGTATGGATTGTCTTGACATTAGATTTTCTTCGCCTATACTGCTTAACACAGCATGAAACTGATAGTAAAATATTTCTAACAATATATGAAGACATGTCTGTGAGAACGTACATGAATTTTATTAAATTTATTGTCTTTTACATTTAAATAAAATAAAGATAATGGTAAGTCCTTATACGAGAAATGAATCTGAAACTTTCAACATTCCAACAATAGCGTTTAGTTATCCGAGTACAATTAAGTTTTTATAATATAGAAAACATTCTCTTCTCGACTCAAAATGACTTTTTTGTGACTTATATCCTTTGTACAAACGTGTCACAATCTAAGACAAAGACAATTGTACCATTAGAAGAGTTGGAAACATTTGAAATGTAATGCTTCTATATAATAAAAATAACCAAAAACCCATTGCGGCCGTCATTGTGGCACAACGGTACAGCGTGTGACTGTAATGGATTTTAGCTTTGGTTCCCACTCGGGGTAGTGAATTATTTTTATTTTCTCGCCCCAGTAAGAATAATAATTTTAGCCGTGTGTTCCCGGCTTATAATAGGATCACCCTGGTGTCGTAAGAGGCGACTAAAGTACGAGTGGGAGAGTCACGCCGCCAGCAATGGCGACACGCATGGGCAGACTCGACCGGATAATTACCACCCCCGGCATTTAAAACCGGCGTGAAGTAGTGGCTTTATGCCACTGCGTGTCGCATTAGGTAATGCCGGGCTCTGGGGCCCAGCCACCCCAAAAGCTGGCAACGCACCAGTAGCTCCTCTGGTGTTACGCGGTGTCGTGGGCGGCGGTGATCACTTACTATCAGGTGACCCGTACGCTCGTTTGCCATGCTTTTACCATAAAAAAAAAGAATACATAACGTGCAGGAGTTGCTTTAATCTCGTTGCAGATGTAACCAACTTTCCCATGTAAATATGATTCAGCAGCCGCTTACGTTGCTAACATGTGCTTTAATAATATTAACTAAATGGTTTATATTGTTTCAGGTAATTATTAGTGGTGAGGAATGTAAATGCTGGTCTAGCGTATCTGTGTTAAAATGTGAAAAATAATTAAAGAAGAAAGAAAACTTTTTCTGAAAACCAAATTGTTTTCTTTTATAATAATAATATATGCTTATATCTTTATTATAGACCCAAAGAATAGTTGCAGTATATATGTGGTTTATTTGAATTTAAAATGCAATCCTTTTGCAATACATTGTAGTTTAGGTTTGGGTGTAATGATAGGTATTAAATAAATTTAGTAATTTATTAAGAATTAATTAAGAGCATTCAACAAAGATATACAAAACTAATACTACATCATATATTCATATTATCTAAATATTTGTATCCGCGTATAAACGTGACAGAACCAGAAATGAGGATATCCGTAGAAGAACAAGTGTAACCAACGTTGCGCGAGGAGTTCCTCAGTTGTAATGACAAAGTGGCAGAGGACGGAACACATAGTGTGGAAACCCGATGGACGTTGCGAAGAAAAGGTTTAAATAAACCTTATATAAATGTGCATCTGGATCTGGATCGTTTTGTTAAATCAACCAGATATAATCCACCTAGACACAGTTAAACGCAGACGCCTTTCCAGATTATATTGCTTGGGAGCACTTCAATACAATTGACAAGCTTACTCGCTTTGTGATCGTGATTTAAAAAGTTGCCTAGATCAGTGTTTAAGATAGGTACTTATATAGATTTAATATTTTTAGCCAGCTTCACTCTTTACACATACAGGGTAGACAGAAGGAACCTGGGAACCTATTATTAAGATGCTTCCTTTTTCCACTTTCTGCCAAAATCTTAAGGCATTGCAGGTGGATTAACGGAAGAAAAGTAAATATTAAATATCTAATTTTCTCAAGTGCGAATCGAACCCACAACCGTCGCGTTTACATTCGCACACCTAAACCTCTGCGCCACGACGGCCTCATATTTGTATGAGCTCTATCTCAAATTTCACCTTAACTCAAACGAAGTTGCGGGCTACAGTTATTTTTATAAAGTAATAAAATAATTCATCCAATTAATGCTACGAAATATTAACGATACTTCGAGACATAGTGTTTGACAAGCAGAACTCAACAAGTCAATAACTTTGCAATGCTGGCTTACCATGTAATGCTTAACTCTAATTGTTATTTCACTAATTAACTTTATGCTTGTGTTTCTAAATTTTCAATTAATCGGGAAATATTAAACTTTAAATATGACATTATTTTAAAAAGTTTGACAGTTAAAACTTTTACCTCAGTTATTCATTAGATAACGCCAAACAAACTTAATAAAGTGAAACACTCCGCTGAGTTTCGTTGTTTAAAATTCTAATTTCAGTGAAGAGAATGGATTGAACAACTTAAATTTCCATCTTCTACAAGTTTATTACAAATCCTGGTTCCAGTTATAATCTCCTTTAATACTTAATGTAAGATTGTTTAAATTTTCGTAAAGTTGAAAATGTAATAATAATCGATTTATAGATTAGAGTAAGGGCATAAGAGTGTGAATTTAAATGAGACAGTGCCGACTTCACTGGAAATTTATTTTATTTTACTAAAAAATTATATAATAAATGTATGTATCCGGTACACATAGCTACCGCCACCGCCAGCTCGGAACCATACAGGATTCTTTGTAAAGTTATTCAGTCGCAAAATAATTTATAGTCCCAAACAGTAAATCGTTACTCCCGCACAAAGGTCAGATATTATAATTTTAAGCTTACTTAACTTCATATGCCCACGGTGTAAAGATGCTCGTTTCGCTCATATGAGTTGGAAACTTTTTTAATTATATATTATATGTAACACGACGATTGTGGGTTCGATCCCCACTCGAGGAAGTGAAATATTTATTTACGTTCATATTTCCACTTCTTTGCTCTGGTGTCGAGGCAAAGCGCGACGATGAGTTCTGCCACTCAACACGCAATGCCTCCAGAATTCGGCAGAAAGTGGGGAACGGAGTGTCGTAACACTAGGTTTCCTCTGCCTACTCTACTGTTTGCAGGATACAGCGTGAAACAGATTTTTTTCTATAATCATTCCAGTATAAATTTGAGTAAAGGCGATGGTTCTGGGTTTGATTTTCATTTCCTCATCTTCGCTCATCATATTTAACTAGACAAAGCGCGGCTTTTAGTTAAAAAATGGAAATGTCTTTACACTAGGTTCCCAGGATCCCTCTGCTTACGTTGTAAAGTTGCAATAAAACACTTATATCCACAATACAATCATAGTCTCACTAAATGCGGTAAGAATTACTTTCTTTTTCACTGAAAACGCTAGAAATAAGAACACGTTTTATTAGAAAGCCCTTGTTACAGTTATTCCAATTCCATCGCACTCATGGGGGTGTGACGTAAGAAATAGTCATCTATAGCCGTCGTCACATTTGTCACAAATTCAATAGAAACGCTCTTTCTTGTGCAATTTAACATAGATATCGTTCTGTAGACAAAATTAATGTGCCGTCTGGGGAATATTTACTAATGTATTTTTTTTTAGTTTTCAGTATAGCAGGATACGTATGGATATTAACCAATTTCTGCAAAATTTTCGAGACTTTACATGGCGGAGTGGCGGTACTCAACGCCGGTTGTTATCATGCCAAAGCATCGAATCTACGATACCATGTTTATCAATAACCCGTTGTCCGCACTGCGGCATAGGTTAACTTAAGTCTTTCAACCCACCTCAGAGCTGAAAAAAAAAATTCGTTAAAAACGATATTTCACGTCACCCCCGGCATTACCATACTCATATAAGCTTGACTTGTAAGTGGTGCTCGCCACCAAATCCCTTAATAATTTAAATATTAAAAGGGTCGCAATGAAGGGTCGCGGGATCAGCTTAATTAGTTGCTTTTTCCGCAACAAAGTGAATGGGCAACATCCCTTCCCGGATCAAATATAACGGTTTTACATTTGAACGATACGAAACCACATTTCACAATAGTTTGGGTTTCGTGACGAAACGGGATAATTTCAGCATTAAATTATTTTTGTATTGAAAATTCAAACAATTGTTTATATTTTAGA
>DWGR01002546.1:0-13492 GCA_018247715.1 Heliconius burneyi
GTTAACTGGTAGATATCAACGTCTCGTCGCAACGAGTCACTACTTCACTTTTCCTACCTGCACACAGCAGGGTAGGAAGAAGAAACCTAGTGTTAAGAACGGAGTGTGAGTGAGGAACGGAGTGCCTTACAGGAGGCATTGCGTGTTGAGTGACAGAACTTGCCTCGACACCAAAGCGAAGAAATGGATTCGAACCCACAACTTACTTTAACATAAAATTCACTTTTTATTTATTATTCATTATCGTAATGATAACCATGATATATCTTTATGAAATCCTCACTGAATTCGATACCCATATTGTGGTATTCGAAACCATATATTTTTTAACACTAAGTAAAATGACGTCCCATAGCCACCATGATATTTTTTAATGTCACCTATCTAAGAACACGTGGGCTGCTAAAACAAATCTAACGATATCTGAATTGTGTAAATCTGTTCAGCGGTTCTGGAGATATGAACTAATAAAGAATAATACATACATACAAGATACGCACGAAAAACATAACCCTTTCTTAGCAGTCGGGAAAAAGGAAATAGAACTTAAATATTTTCCGATTTTCGTATATTATTTTATGAGTTCTCTCCACTTCCTTCTAAAATAATAACAATTTTATTTCACCAACTAAAGTTACATAAAATTCGACAGTCTGGTTGTACACGTTTCCTAACCTTTTAGAATCGTACGTGACATTGTTAGGAGGCACTTGTACTCTTATAAGAGAAAGGCTATATACACATATATATTAAAAATGCTGTATTTTCTCACACAAATGTATACTTCAATTATATTGTAGAAATTTGTTATTGCTGAAATTACTATTCCATCTTGAGGCTGTCTTGGCTTATTAGCAAAAGGATATGACTGTAAACGAGACGGTTGTAGGTTCAAATCCCACTCGAGGAAATTATTTATTTAATATTATCATTTTCTCGCTCTACTTACAAGATAAAATGCGGTGTTGATATTCGGCCCTTGTGCACGCAATATCTAAATGCAAGAAGGTGTTGAAGTGGGAAACGTGTAAAGTATCATTACACTAGGTTCTTTATGTATACTAGGGTTCTTTAATATCTTTAGTTTACGCATAATCCTTAGTAAAAACTTTGTTTTAACATACTATTTCACTAGCTAATTTAATATATATAAAAAACATAAATTTTCTGAGATTTGAAGCCGCAACCCTTTCAATATAGAAATTAAATTTTCTAGTTAAAGTTCAAACTGTCAAGTATCATTCGGTACTAATTATATGCTTTCTATGGTAGAGCTGTAGAGACCCTAGACCTAAGTACTTTCAAGCGTCTGGTTTCTTTAGCTTCTAAGTTAAAGCTAGTTTTATTAAGAATTTATGTTTATATATAGTATGATATGTGAATAGAGGTTATATATGGCGTAGGAACACAAGCGTGGGACGTAAACACGACAGGATGTGGGTTCGATACACACTCGAGGAAATTTAATACTTAATATTTTCAATTCCTCGCTTTGGTAACGAGGTAAGGCGCGGCCTAGAGATCCGCCACTCCAACACGCAACGCCCCTATAATTCGGCAGAAAGTAGGGAACGCAAGTATCTTAAAGGGAACGGAGTGTCTGAACACTAAGTCTAAGTCAGATGAAACTTCATCTGCCTACCATCATAAGTGCGGGATCATCAAAAAAACATTATACATATAAAATAAATTAAAAAAATTAGCTTCACGCTATATTCCGCTACAGCAGGGTAGGCAGAGGGAACCTGGTGTTAAGACCGTTTTTCACTTTCTGTCGAGTTCTGGAGGCATTGCGTGTTGAGTGGCAGAACTCAACGCCGCGCCTTGCCACCAGAAAAGAAACGGAAATATAAACGTAAATAAACATTTCACTTCCTTGAGTAGGGATCGAACCCACAACCGTCGCGTTACAGTCACATCCTTGTGCCGCTGCGCTACGACGGCCTCAATACATATGTGACTATATTATTATTCACATAGTTTTTTAGCTTCGGGTATCTTTCATAATATAGCAAAGAGGGAAATAAAAGTAGAAGAGCGTAGTACTAAGACAGTCCGGCCTGAACTTTCCAAATAATTTTATATTTTTTCTGCCTCACCCCCTGTATCCTGTATATAGAAGAGTACTCAGAGGGAACCTTACGCCAAGACCCCTCCATTCCTCACTTTCTGCCGAATTTTTTAGACATTATGTGTTCACTCCCCCGAACGGGGATCAAGCCCACAACCGCCTTTTCTAAGGACTGTGCCATATACTTATTTTTCATATTTAATTTTAGCATCGAGACTCAACATGTAATTAAAATTGCGTGAATAATATTTGGGAATTATCTTAATTATCATATTAGGTTCCCTTTGCTTACCGTCGTTAGGTAGTCAGCACAGGGGCACAAGGGTACAAGTGTAAGCGCGATGCCTGTAGACTTAATTTCCACTCAAAGGAGACATTTAATATTTAATTTTTTTTGCTCTGGTGTTCCACACCCAAAAAAAAACTTCCATCACCACGACATGATGCATGCGCAAAATGGGGAACGCAAGTGTCTTAATGAGAACGGAGTGTCTAAGCTGTATTTTTTAGGCTTCCCCTGCTACGTGCGGGTTTCAGCGTGAAGCTAAAAAATACATACATATATGTACATATAACATGCATATTTTAAAGGAGTTCTCCTAATCTTGCTACGGTTAACACATAACATACCACCCAATTTTCACATCGCGTGCTGAATGGTGGAACTCATAAAAGGCATTTAAATATAAATGTAGTATTTCAAACATAATAACCGGTTTTCGTGCAGAGTAAAATCCACAATCGTCTGGTCGTATGATAAAGAAAACCGCAGAATAAATCCGCTGGCATTGAAAATGGGATTGCATGTAAATCCTTTATAGTATACTAGCTTTTAATTACTGTTTTACTCGCGTCGACAAATGGACATAACTGAGAGCTGAGAATGACTAAGAGTTTGCTTGGTTGAACGCGTTAATCTCAGAAACTATTGGTTCAAAGTTTCCTTTGAGAAATTGTTATATTATATATCACGTTACACGTTAACGTAAAATTTTATATAAAGAAAAGTGCATTTTCAAGTGCGGGTAGAACTACGCTAAAACATCTTTCAAAATTAACTGAAAATCCTATACATATATCAGTCAAGAGTTACGCATTGGCTAAACATGGCAATCGGGGAGCGAATTTGCTAACCTTAATAGAATAACATCTTTATGACAACACGCTTTAGTAAACTATACTTTAGCGCGAAGCAATAAAGTTGAATTTAGCTTCTCTTAAGTTAAGGGTTCTGTCAGCGATGGGGTTGATACAGTAAATTGAGTTTTAAGACGAGTTGGTAGAATTCATTTTTGCTGGGCCAAAAAATTTGATATGAAACGCCAAAATCGGCAATACTCCAGTCTTTATACAAACCTGGTGGGTAAATGTTGTTCTCATATATTCTTGGGCAGTGTTTTGTGTGTTCAAAGATGTTTTCTGTGACAAGTGTCAAGTAAATTGTTATAAGGGATTTAGGACTGACTGTTTGAACAGAATGAGTTTGAAAAGGTAAGTAAAGTCAGTCAGAATGTAGTACAAAAATTAGATAAATTTCAGCCAGATCTGACCGTGAACTTCGCGGAGATGCGCTATGATTTTGAACGGTATACGTTATAATATATGCATATCTTTAAGTCCTTTTGTATAAGAAATAGAAAAATATTGATATATACTAAATAAAATATATGTAACAATTTATAAAATGTGCTCATACATATAATTTTGATACATACATTTTGATTAACATATAGACGCAAATAAATGTTTTTCTATTAATTATAGAGTACACTACACAAATTAAGGATTTTTCTTAAAATTTTTAAAATGTCTATAGGTTTTTATATTTCAGCTTCACGCTTTATCCCGCACACGGCAGGGTAGACAGAGGGAACATACTGTTAAGAATTGTCTTAGAAGGAGTGCCTTTCCCCACTTTCTGCCGAATTCTGGAGGCAATGCGTGTTGAGTGGCAGAATAAATAAAAGATATAAATGCGAAGAAATAAAAATATAAACGTTACTAAATATTTCACTTCATCGAGTGGGAATCGAACCCACAACCGTCGCGTTACAGTCAGCGTTACAGTCACACCTTGTGCCGCTGCGCCACGACGGCTTCTATAGGCTTAGGTGCTTTTATATAAGGTGAAAATTTATGAAAATTTAAATTTTTGGCTAAATAATTTATACTTATATTATGAAGCCGAAGATTTGGTTATTTGACAGTTACAATCTCAGGAACTATATTTGAATTGAGAAATTATCTTTAACTCCATTCTGATTTATTGACTATTTATCGAGCGAGGCGATAAGCTTTATAGGCTATATATTTTCTTTCGTTAGTCGCATCGATGTAACCCACTGTCCCTGTGTGTTACAAAAAACAACTCTTAGTTAAATTTTCATGTGGCCACGCGAAAAATAAGAATTTTATTGAAAATAAGAGTTTTCACGTTTAATTTTTCTAACTTCAAATAATTTACTACCAGTTCACTAAAGTTAATGCCTCAGGCCTGAGAAGAATCGTATAATACTTAAACTGGAAAAACTTTTGCTATAAAGTATAATGTCCTCAAACTATAAATGTGCATATATATATATATATAGATATAGGAAAGATAGTAAAGTGGTAAAAATCTACTAATTTAATAGTAATTCTGTTAATTTAATTAGTTTTAGCTGCACGCTGTTAACCGCATATAGCAGGGATGGCAAAGGAACCTAGTGTTAAGACACTCCGCTCCCAGTAAGACACTACTGTCAACCACTTTCCACCATCACATATTCTGAAGGTATTGTCTATGAGAATGAATATAAGTCATTCCCTCGATTGGGAAGCAAGCCCACAACCATCGCATTTATAGTCAGAATGTTTTTTTTCGCCTTCTAAGTATAACAAGTAATTCCATAAAGGCTTAAAATCACAAGATTGATGGACTCGAAAAATGAAATTATACGCATCGTTCGCTCCAAATGCGCGATTTATTATGAAAGGTCCTGAAATTAAGTAGAAATTGATTGAAGGCTTAGAAAGTATTACGGATTTAATATTTTTTTTTGAAGAAAATCTAATAATATTGCTAAAGCAAGCTATACAAGTAATGAAGGGGAAGAGGGAATCTAGTGTTTAAACACTCCGTTTTCCATTTCCTGCCATTTTCGAGGCTTTGATTGATGGATTTCAACGTAACGCTTTGTCGCGTTACCAAAGCGGGGAAATGAAACGAGGATAGAACCCATCAACATCGCTTTGTTTTACCTAACCATACCATATTCATCCATATCTAAGCCGCTTGTAATCTATAAAAACCGCACAGGAGATTTAATTTTCAATTATATTCAATTCAAAAAAGTCAATTCTTCTAGCATTGTGTTGAATACACCTCAGAGTCCCATGTTCATTTTATGGCAACGGATTTGTTATGTTTTGAAAAAATCGTAACCGCATTGCGTGCTGAGTGGCGAAACTCAGCGCCGCGCTTTTTTTTTACGAAAATTAATGATTTAATTCCGTCGAGTATATTAAGCAGAGGGGAAAGCCCTTATATTGAAACATTGCGTTCCTCACTTGCTTCTCAGTTTTTGACACATTGTGAGTTTACGGAAGGAGCTTAACGCCGGGTTTCATTTAATTATTATATAGTGAATAAATGAAAAATATGTTCTAAGTGGAGTCGAGTCGGACGCTGTTCTGCTGCACCACTGTGACCTCTATCTACACATGAATACCATATAATTTTTTAGTAAAATTACTTCATACACTTTTAGTATTTACTATATAATGAAGAGGCCTTCGAGGCACAGTGGCACAGTGTCTGACTCTAAACACGACGGTTATGGATTCGATTTCCAAACAGAGGAATGACTTAATTAATAATTATGGTCGCTTTGGTAGCAAAATAAAGCGCAACGTTGAGTTCTGCCACTCAACACGCATCGTGTCGCAAAAGGTGGGAAACGGAGTGTCTTAATACTAGGTTCCTTTGCCACCCCTGCTATATGCGGTTTACAGCGTGAAGCTACGAGTATAAGCATATATTATAGTATAGTAATCTCTAGCTACAGATTTTCACTAAATCACGGCTATCGACTCTATAAAGATCGCAATCTGACCATGAACTTGGAACATTCGCCAAGAAACTCAATGCTATAGGTACTCGATGTATATCAAAATTGGGTCACATTGGATACAGATTGTATCAATTCTATCGATTTTTTGTTCTGATAAGATTATACTCATACTGAAGAGGTAGGTTTGAATAAAAATTAGGGAAAAGTCCATGCTGTTTTATGTTTACATATTTTAAAGGTTACTTATTTAACTAAATGTTTATGAGAAAAAATAATAAAATATTAAGACTTTACGTATTTAGAGTTCCGTATTTCATAGAGAACCTACAACTCATAAAGAATTTGTCAGTCTTTGGCAGGCGAGTGCAATTTACGGACTTGACCAGTATTTTTTTACTACAGTTAAACCTGTGTTAGTGACAACCAGCGTTTTGATCAGGATAAAATATAATAAGAAAATTTTATTTATTTTTAAATCTCAACGAAAAAATAAACTTTTCAATTTAAAAGTTGTTACCCCAAGGGCCACTTAGTGTAAAAGTTAGACATAAAAGAGTGTCGCTATTTCGGATATAAAGTAGTACAATCACAGTAATAACATAAGAAACCAGCGCAGCTTTCCCATGCTTATCCTGCTAGATTTTTCGATAAAGATCCTTTTCCGGTCTTGTTGATTGGAACTTGTGTGGCGCTGACTTACTGACACAAAATAAGGTAGAATCCTGATAAAGCGAAGCGCAGCGTTGGGTTACGCCTAAAAAGCAGTAGCTCTTGAGTGGAAAACAGATAGATTGCTTTCGCTACTTACTTACCTTAGGAATAATATTTACAAAAACACAAAAAAACACGCATTCCTACACTAAGTGCTAAAAAAAGGGTCAGAATTAAAGATATGAGTCATAATTGAAGTAGTAATCTCTAAAAAGTTCCACTATTCAGATCATGGCTCCACCATCAGATCAGCTTGAAGATTGATTGATGATTTTTGTATGTCACCTAAGCTACGTATAAGTACCACGTTTCATAATAAAACAATTATTACATAAATTCAGTTTCTTAGATTTTATAACATAGTTACAAAGTTACAAGTCGACCTAATAAGAATTTGTTACAATATTGAATCTAATATTTCTTTAAACCTTTGAATTTTAAGACCATTTAAGCTGTGATTTCTCTAAAGTATATACTTTGGAACAAAAACTTTAAAGTTCAGTATTTTAATGCGGGTATTGTCATTGAAGTGGAAACTTCTGGTATATAAAATGGGCACGGGACCTTCAGAAGGGTCAAAAAATATTTTACTATGTGTTTTATGTGACATTCAAGAATATTTTGCAATTTGTGAATGACTACTTTTTCAGCTGCACGTCTTTCACCTAGCTTGGAATCTAGAGAGAAGAGAATGACAGACACTACGGATAACTCTTTCGTCTCGTGCATTGTCATCAACTTCCTCATAAGTATCCTCTGTGGGTCTTCATATTTTGAATGTGTTATTAAGGGTAAATTGAGATCACCACCTGCCTCTTACTTTTGTTTCATAAATATTTAAACTATTCTTTCGTCATTTATTACTAAACGTAAATATCATTCCCCCAAATGAGACTTGAACCCACAAACAAACAGACGCTGTCAAACTGCGCTCTCATACATATTAGCTAAACATACGTAGTTTACGTTCATCTTCTTTCATGCATATTTAGCTTTGGAACTAAAGTTCCACTTGACCGATTCGCCTCTAACGATCGCTGGTGTATAAATAAACAAGGTGGTAGTAAATACGAATGAATAGAGTTACTTGGTAGACCATTAGATGATTAATGATTATGTATTCTGTAGTAGAAAGGAAAGTCAAAATAATATGTATGTATTTAACCATTTTGTTTTAAAAAAAATGTACTTACAAAAGTTATAACTTTTAAGATTAAGCTTAATTCTTTGAAAATCCACGCTTTATCTCATTACAGAAGGTAATGAAAATATTACCTCCCCGAATGGAATTCGAACCTACAACCGTCGTGCTAACAATAGCATGGTTGTATTCCTATGCCACATGACGGCCACATAGTATTGAGTGGCCGAACTCAACTCCGCCCTTTGTCTTGTTACTAAAGCGAAAATATTTAAATAGTTTATTCTCCCCAGAGGGAATGGAACTGAAAACCATCGCGTTTACACTCAAACACTGTGCCACCGTGACATGATGAAATACATTTTCAGTAAAGCCATATCCAGGCTCTGTTGACCATAATCAATGGAATGGCCCATAATAAAAGACTATTAGGGACTGACGTATGCCATAATAGCATGTTAGTTATTACACTGTAAGTGCTATAGCTATAGCGTAATTTACCTTTGGCATATATTTTCTTTTTAAATTGTAGCTAGAGGCCGTAATGGCGTAGCGGCGCAAGGGTGTGACCGTAACGCGACGGTTGTGGGTTTGATCCCTAATCGACGAAGTGAAATATTTATTTGCGTTTATATTTCCATTTTTTCGCTTTGGTGTCGAGGCAAAGCGCGGCGTTGAGTTCTGTCACTCAACACGCAATGCCTCCAGAATTCGGGAGAAAGTGGGGAACGGAGTATCTTAACACTAGGTTCCCTCTACCTACCCTGCTGTGTGCGGGATACAGCGTGAATCTGAAATTGTAATTACTGTAGAGTAGTTAAGTAACTGACTTTGAAATGGTTGTTAACTAAAATTTAATTTATTGGTATAAATTTAAATGCCTAAAGCTACATAATTATATACATATATTTATCCAAAACATTATATTTATGTGTAAATTCATAATCGTATTGTCGACCTAAGAAACTCAGCTTTGAAATCAATAGAGAAATTGCTTTACAAAATTCAACTTTATTTTTCATGAAAAACAGATGATTTTTATTCCACACGCGATATCTTCTAAAATACTTTATTATGTCCTGACAGCCACTTTGTCACAGCTTAATGTGTTAAGTTATATAAAAAGTTTCGTTCAGAGGTGAAAGGTGTTATCTTTTTTATGAACTACCCGCAATGTTGAGATTTCAAGTTTTTGGCAATTCTAGGTTTCATTCTCTACTTTTTATTAATTAAAGTTTTTTGTTATCTAATTTATTTTAAATATTTGAATCCGCTGCGAATTAGTTTTTTTTACCTTCATTCTGTTTGAGTACATTATCAGGTTGAGTCGAGGTAACTTAATGTTAAGACATTCTGCTCTCAACCTTCTGGCGAATTTTCTTCATATTGCACGTTGACTGGCGTAATTCAACGCTGCCCTTTTTCTTTTTTACTAAAGCAAAGAAAATAAAAATAATTTACCCGAGGTAGGAATCGGATCAGTGGTCAGTCAATCACTTCCCAGCAAACTTAGAAGTAGTCATATTTTCTTATAGTTATTAATTGTATAAAAAAGCAATTTTATATATTTTTCCGAATAGCATGATGAAAGGGGGAACCTAATGTTGAGTGGTGGAACTTAAACCCGCCCTTCATCTATGAGAGCGGGAAAATGAACATATTAAATCTTTGTATATGTTCTCTTAGAAGCTCAGGATTTCTTTTTTCCTCTAAAAATCTTTCTGGAATAGCACTAAAAAGAGTGGTTTATGGTATTTCAAGTAAAAGATCGAACTAGGGTAACGACCACCCATAAATATTTATAGTGAAGATATTTTTTTATCCAAACAAGTTACAGTTTAGATAAAACTCCTTGAGGAGATTATATTATACTTTGGGGATATCCCAGAATTGTGTAATAATTTTATGCTGTAGTAAGCTGTTGACTTTGTTTCTATTAAAAATAAGACATAATAAATAATGCTTAGCCAATAATAATATCTAATAATTGAATTTTGTAAATATTAATTTAAAACAAAAATACCTCTCTGTATTACGCATATAGCTGGTTGCTATAAGACTGAGACACCCTCAATGCATCGTTTTGTCTTGTAGGCAAAGCGACGAAAAAAATTATTCCCCGAGTAGAAATCGAACCCAAAACAACTTTTACATTTCGAAACTATGCCGCTGCACCGCTATGGTCTAAATTCCTTGTAATTAATCGAGTTATCAAAATTATACAAAGTTCAAGCTGTCTGTAACAACTTTCGTTTATGTTAGTTCTAAACTAGGATCAAATGTTTCACAGGTCTCCAAAAACACGAGGGAAATATTTTAACTGGTTTATATTTTAACAAGAGTTTGGTAAATTATAACCTTCTTAAATTAAATAATAATAGGTTCACGCTGTATCCCGCATATAACGGGATAGGAAAAGAGTGTTAGAGCACTCCATTTGCCGCTTTTTGTCCGAATTCAAAGCATAGTGTGTTGAGTGCTGAAACCACTAATTAGTGATCTATTAGATTGTGTTTTAAAGTGTATATCATAAAAAATGTGATACTTTCTTAAAGGCACAAAGGCTGTGGGTTCGGTTCCTTCTCGAGGAATGATATTTTTTCATTTTAGTAACAAAAGAATATCTGGCGTTGAGTTCCGCCATTAAACATGCGATGGTTCGAAAATAAGTCGGGAAGTAGAAAATGAAAGGGAAATCCTTAATAAGAAGTTTCCTTAGTCAACCATTGAACCCACTATCCGTCTTTAATATCCGACACTAAGCAATCTATATAACATAATATAGCTCATTCAAAAGAAAATGAAAAGAAAACACTTAGCAACTTTGTCAGGGTTTATCGAATATGTAAAACTCTCAAGCACCATCTATTGGTCAAACGATATTAGCTTGTTAAAGATAAAAGATATACTTTAACTAATAGGACCCTTTTGACACTCAAGATCATGCAAAAGATTACATTTTATTTTCCACTAGTTGCCGTCCGTGATTAAATCACGTTTATTTGCGTAATTTTCTTGACGCTTTTCAAAAAAAAATCTTTTTTTTTTTAAATTATTTTATTACTTCTTGTATTGTACTTATTTATTTACCATCAGTTCATATATCAATACATTCACAAATGTTACAGTTTCACGATTAAAAAAAAAATCATTCGATGGAAATCGAACCCATAACCTTCACAATAGTAGTCAAAGGCCATTCTATTGCGCCACGATAACTTAAGTTTTCAAAGAATTTTATATAGTATGTAGTAAAAATTCCTACTATACTGAACGACTCTTGAAACCGTATTTTATTATTCTTCAAAGTTCACCTGAGTATGGTTCTACATCCAATATACTAGATCTTTCAGTCAGTCTTTAATCATTGTCTTAAAACTTTTTATTCAAGACCGTCCAATATCTCCAAAGAGGTGAATGTGAAAAAGACAGATAAACAAAAATAAAATAAAAAGATTAAAAACTTCTTACGTGTTTGCGTCATATAAATTGTTTTTTTCCTGAAAATACTAAAAAACAGACATATGTTTTTACAGTTTACACGATTACTTTTTTACATATTGAAGCCGTCGTGGCACAGCGGCACAAGGGTGTGACTGTAACGTGACGGTTGTGGGTGCGATCCCCACTCGAGGAAGTGAAATATTTATTTACGTTTATATTTCCATTACTTCGCCTGGTGTCGAGGCAAAACGCGGCGTTGAGTTCTGCCACATATCCCGCATTGTCTCTAGAATTCAACAGAAAGTAGGGAACGGAGTGTTTTAACACTAGATTCCCTCTGTTGTGTGCCGGATACAGAGTAAAATTGATTTAATTTTTTTACTGATTAGTTTGATTTTGAAAAGCAATTTATTCTTCTATAAGCCATTAATTATTATGAATTACAATTAATAAGCTATATACGTATATATTTTGATTTTTTATCATATTTATAGTTTTTAGCGCAGGATTCCGCTGTCAATTTTACATTCGCATTCAAGATTATGCTCCTTAAATGGCGGAACTTAACGCCATTTTTATGTAAATTATTTAAAATGATTATAATAAGTGTAAATAAACTCACGACCAATCACATTTACAGTCAGACATTTAGTTTGACACCCAATTACGCATGCAAATGTAGATTTGTATGACACGTACACACATAACGAACGAGTATGTTTCAGAAGATATAATTAACAAATTATGTTACTTTCACGACATAATGGATATTCATATTCATTAGATCATATAAAGGCTATTAAATAATACAGCATCAAATACATGTAGTATTTGATGCTGAATAGAGTAGGGTAGACAGAGGTAACCTAGTGATAAGATACTGTCTTCTTCTACTTTCCGTCTAATTATCAATACCACCACTTGTTACCAGAGGAAGGAAATGAAAATAAATAGCTCCCCCAACTAGGATTTGAACCCACCACTCAACAATCAATGTCCAGAATTCAGGCGAAAAATGAAGAACGAAGACGGAATGCGGAAACGTATCAACTCTAGAATGTCTCTACCGAACAAAATGTTCCTTTAAATAGATACGAACCTGCAATCACATTTACAAACACTACCTCACCATAACGCTGTATAAAGAAATTTACATAGTAAAAGTTCTCGGCTTACTGAATGTAAAAAATATTTTTTATTGTAGTGCAATTTGAATTTGTGAGTCAGATTTCATTAATGGTCGTTTGGTTTACTTGATTATTCCTTCTCTCTCGCTTCTCGCTGTACCCTGCATAGAAATATAGTAAGCTAGACAGTGGAATCGTAGTGTTCAGACACTACGTTTCCCAAGCACCAGCCAATTTTCGAGACAAAGAAAAGGAAGAATATAGGAAAAAATATATTGGAGCAACCTTTTTAATATTTGTGTCAATGGTATGGGGAAGGTCACGTTAACGGTTTAACGACCTCCGAAATAGCATGTATTTTCAAATATACTATATACTTGATAAATGTTATATATTAGTTTTATCTAAAGAAAAATGTAAAAAAATCTATCCAAATTAAACTTATCATAGCATCATGTCAGTGTCTTTAAGCGCGGTTATTGTAGTTTTAACAGCCAGCCTTTTGAGGCCAGTTGTGGCGCAGGGGACCAAAGTGTGATTGTAAATCCGATTGGTTGTGGGTCCGATACCCACTCGAGGAGATGAAATATTTACTTGAAATGTATGCCAGAGTTGTCGAAAATTGGGTTCAAAGAATCGATCGCTGTCAACAGGTTCGTGGTGGTAATATGACCGAAATCGAATTTCATTCTTAAAATGTAACGCTTGCGCTACACCCACAATAAATCCGAACTGAGCATCTCAAATATTTCTATGTTTCTATTAAAAGATAAAATTTTTACGTACTTAATGGAAAACCCGATATATTTACATTTCTAAGCTCTGGTTTCGAGGCAAAAGCGCAGCGTTGACTTCAGCCACTCAACACGCAGTGCCTCCAGAATTCGGCAGAACGTGGGGAACGGAATGTCTTAATACTAGGTTCCCTCTGATTACCTGCTGTGTG
>DWGR01002547.1:0-13489 GCA_018247715.1 Heliconius burneyi
ATGTAGAAATTATTTATGAATGAAGGCAAAAATATTCCTTTGCTTTATCTGACCCGTTGTTTTTAGCTTTGAAGTATTTGTAAAAAACTATTTCATGCTTCAATATGTTTTATTAACATGTAATTTTTTAGCATAAACGTTGTATCTCGCGCACGGCACGGTAGAGGGAACGTGGGAACCAAATGTAAAGATACTTCACTTCCAATAAGACATTTCCGTTTTCCACTTTCCGCCGAATTCTGGAGTCATTGCGTGCTAAGTGGCGGAGCTCAACGCCGCGCTTAGTCTTGTTACCATAAAATGAAAATGTATCAAATTAGCTTCACGCTGTATCCCGCACGCATCAGAGTAGGCAGAGGGAACCTACGTTCCCTACTTTCCGCCGAAATGAAGATGTAAATATAGTAAATACTTTTGGTTTCCCGTTGCATCTCCCATTTAGTAGGGTAGATAGAGAAAAATGTAGTGTCTAAATTTGAAGTTCTTTATTCTCCGCTAGAATTCAATAGTGCTTGTAGAGAGGCGGAAATCAAAGTCGAAAGAATGAAAATAATTATTTTCTTCGAATGGAGATCAAACTCATAGCCACTGCATTTACACACAGATGAGATGCCTCACTACGCCACTAAGGTCTCGATAACAAGTAAATAAATCAATAATCCCCTTTATACAAATAGTCTCGTATTTTTGGAGCCAATTTAATATGTAAATACTGTTAATTCGTCTTTACCAAGCGCTCGGCAGTTTTGCTGATTAGAACATTTTCTGTATAGCTATTGATAGATAATTAAACATGCGTTCGATTTCAATTTGGGGAAATTAATTATTTTCAACTGTATTATGATTGCGTTAATGTGTAGTGTATACTTTTTTATTTAAGAAACCTTTTTTTATTTAAGAAAGAAGAAGAAATGAAAATATAAACGTTAATATATATTTCACTTCCCCGAGTGGGGATCGAACCCGCAACCGTCGCGTTACAGTCACACCCTTGTGCCGCTGCGCCAAGATGGGCATTAGATATACAGTTTCACAAAATTCAGGTGGAAAGTAGAAAACGAAGTGTCTCGACAATAATTTCTCTCTGCCGACTCTGCTATGCGAAATCAATCACAAATGTTAAAGTTGTTATAATATAAAGTCAATTTTAGGTGAACAAAGTTGATAACTGTATTACTATATTATTTCGATAAAATCTGTACTCCACTTATGTATTCTCATAGTACCGATAAAGCTCATAAATGTTTTCTAGATCTCCATGTAAAAAAAAGAAAACCTTTTTCAAGTAAACAGTAATCTTATATTAGTGAAGTGTATTTTTTGTAATAACATGAATTTCCTTTTGCCTTACCTTCTTAATTTATCTTTTGCCGGTTGTGTCAGTTCTCATGAGGCCGAAAGCTGTAGTTTAAAACAGATATCGTTTATGATTACTACATCTAGGACTAGAACTACAAAATGTATCGTAAAATTTGGCAAATTAGATAAAAATAAAAAAAAAATATTACCAACGTGGAGCTTTTAGCATCCACCTAACACACAAAATTTCTAAGCTATGTATTATATTCGTAAAAAGCTAAAAAGTGTGTAAACATTTATTAAGGGGATTTTGAATCTTATAATAGAAATATTTATATTCAAATATTATTATTTATTAATATTTTCATATTTTCGTTCTGGTACGATGGCAAACCCGCAGTGTTGAGTTCGGCTTCTCAACATGAAATGCCTGGAAAGTTCAGCGGAATTAGGGAACGTAGTACCTTTCAGCTTCATGCTGTTCCCTTGCTATAGACGGAAAACATCATAACATTGGCCTACTCACGCAATATCAAACGGGAAACAGAGTGATCGTTCTCCATGCTCTCTTTAAATTCTACACAAAATAAAAAAAAAACAGGAAAATAAAACAGTTCATTAAGCAAAAAAGAACCTCTATAATTATCGCTTAATTTAAAAAGATTTGTGAAAATCGCTTCACGGATCCACCTAATACTGTTCGACCCCTTCAAATGAATGCTTACACGGTGTTTGTTTTTACTTTAACCTAAATAAATAGGTGTTAAGCGTACTGAACACACCTGCGACAAATAAGTGAGCGATAAAATATTACCCGTATAGATGTAAGCCTATTGGCTATGATACTATTTATTGCGTGTGGATTTGCTTTTGTTCAAAATAAAATTCATTTTTCCACTCCAGTACCAAGGCGCGGCGTTGATTTCCACCTCTCAACACGCAATGTTAAAAATTTCGCGGAAATTGGAGAACGGAGTGTCTTAACACTAAGTTGCCCTTGCCCTATAGATTTTATAATTTTGAAGTCGTTGCCAAGTAAATAAATAGATATAGTAATTTAATTTTGTAGTACGATTGTTGTAGCATAAGCTTGACATTTATAAAATACTAGCGACACGCCAGCAACTTTGCCCGCTTGAACATTCATTTAATCAACCGAATTGACTGGCAGCCTGTCAGTGACAGTCATATGTGTTGATGTCAATGAATAATTAATTTACTCGTTCAGAAACAACCTAAAATGTTAAATTACTGATTTGGGTAAGGATTTATAACATTCTTTGTAAAATAACTGTAATGATTGCATATTTCAAAAATACCCAATATTTCAAAATGGAATCGAATATTCCAATATCGAAATCGAATTTAAAATAATTAATCGAATGTCGAATCGAAAATGTTTAATTAAGAACCTCCTCCTTGTTTTGAAAGTCGGTTAAAAATACAGATTTATCACAACAAATACAGATTTCTTATACGTAAAAGTATAGATATAGATTGCTTTATATTTGCAGGCAATCTCATGCCTTGAGTTCATTCAAATGCCAATAACTTTTTTTAATGAACCGATTTCGATGAAACAATCTTTAGAGTTAAAACAAAGCAATTAGTGAAAGTTTTAGGTAAATCGGTCCAGTACTTTCGAAGATAAGCGTGACCATACATATAGACAGACAGATACACAGACAGACAAGAAATTATAAATAAAAAAATGCGTTCTATTATTATTTTTAAGTTCTATCCATTTCAATCAAAAATATTAAATATAAAGATAAAATATTTTTAATGTTGTTTTTTTTTTAATTTGAATTTTCCCATAATTAACCAACTCACCAACACACAAATATCACAATAAAGAAAGTTTTAAATAAAAACTATAACGTATAAATAGCTAACCGCATATAATAACAATATACGATGACTTTTAAAGTACTGGAAACAAATAGCCGGTAGTAAAATATACTGGTCAGTAGCTACTTTCGTGCGCCATTACAATTTAGTGCAAGATTTAATAGCATATTAAGACGGTAAGATATTATTCATGAGTTTGCAATATTCAGATTGTTTTATATACAATGTATTTGTCGCAACTTTGCTTCTTTTTAAATATATTTTGTTATTATATTTTATTATTATAAAATTAAGATGCCAGTCCTGGCGCGGGAGCAGAAGCGTACGATTGTAAGCGCACAGGTTGTGGGTTAGAATAAGAATTCAGTTTTCCCATTTTTCAGTACTTTAGCAGATATTGTGCCCGACAAATATATTATTTAACTTATTTCTGTTTTGCCCACTAGTTATTTGTATTGAAAGTATTTTATTCTGATCAATAAAATTCTAGTCTGCAGCTATAAAGGTCGTAAGCGGCACTTTAGAAACCGTAAAGATTTTTATGGCTGGAACCCCATTATATTGATCTTCGTTATGTTAGAGTAACGTTTATTTAAGTTATATTTTTGAAGAATTTCGTCATAAAGAATTGATAGGCAAGAAAAATTTAGTGTCATGACACTCCTTTTTATTTATGCCCAAATTCTAGAGGTTTATTTTAAGTGTTGAAATTCCACCGCAAAAGAGAAATAAGCGAATAATGCTTAGCAGGACTCCTTTTAAACAATGTTATTAATACATTTCCTAAGTTCCATTTACAAAAATATATATATTTCTTGTAACTACTTCGCTCCACAAAATGAAATGATTTAAATTAAAACGTGTGCTTTCAAAGGAGATTATTTCGTAAGTAGCGATTTCTGGCGCTCAACAAGCAATGCCTCCAGAATTCGGCAGAAAGTGGTGATTGGAGTGTCTTAATACTAAGTTCCATCTGCTTACCCTGCTGCGTGCGGGATACAGCGTGAAGCTGATTTTTTTTATATTGAATTTAGAAATGATATATTGTAAGATAACGATTTTATTAATATCCCTTACATGAAAGGCTGTAAACCTTTTATCATTTCCACATGACATTACTCATTGTTAACAGGTAGTTAAGTTAACGTTTATAACGCTGATTTTGCTAGGAAGTCATTTTCTCTGTCAATAAATTTGATTTTATTAGACGCCATCATGGCGTGGTGGGATCGCATCTGATTGTAAACGTGACGGTTGTGGATTTGAACTTAGGAAAATTGAATTATTTTCAAACTTTAATTAAATGAATATTATTTATCTACATTGTAGCTTATGTGTTATATTGATGTAGAAACTTAGAAAAGTAATCTAAATTCGTTTAATATTTTTTGTGTAGAAATGGAACAAAATTATCCTTTCTATTAGTAGGATTTTCTTAAGCCTCTTTAGCAAGACAAGTGCGGCGTTGTATCAACACGCAATGTCTTAATTCTGAGGGAATGCGGAATACGCCATGCCTTGACACCATTTTTTGCTAGCTAAAATAAGAAACAAAACAATACTAATACTCGACTGTATATACTAAATTAATGTATCCAGTAACATTCGCGCCGTCGAAACAATTATATATGTTACATCATACCGACAAACTATCGTTTATCAAAAAAGGTTCGCTGGTTTAACAGTTACAAGGGAACAACGGAACCGACGTACAAACATACGCTAAAATATGACCGTCTTTTCGGGCTTCACCGCAGTCGGGTAAAAAAGCGTAATGTTGTATACTATCATCTAGATTTATTATTGTTTATGTATAGCCGCAGGTCGTAATCGCAGCTCTTTAGACGCAGTAAAGCTTTTATTGCAAGTCAAGCACTTAGACAATAGAAAGGGATTTAGAATTTCAACTTTTGTTTTTATACTGAGATTTGTTTTTAAATAATACAAAATTATCTTTAGAGTAATAAAATTATTTATACGAAATGAAATATTTATTAAAATTTATATTTCATTTCTTCGCTGCGGTGTCGAGGCAACGCGCGGCGTTGAGTTCCGCTACTCAACAATGCCTCCAGAATTCGATGGGGAACGGAGTATTTTAATATTTTAATGCTTTGTGTGGGATACAGCGTGAATGGTACATGTGGGATACAAGAAGATACATGAATAGATAGGATAAAAAACTTAATTTTTTTTTTAATGTATAAATTATAACATAGCTTTGATTTACTGGCTAGATAGTATAGGCATCTCGGGATTCGAACCCGTGCCTCTTGGACAGTTTCAAGAGGCACGGGTTCAAATCTCTCTACGTTAAATATTTGATAAATTTTCTAATTTTATACATACAAGCATGCCTTTATTAAATGTATTTTATATTTAAGAACAAGGTACTCTGATGACTAAAATAAAGTACGAGTATCTATTTAAAGCAATGCCTAAACATTTCAATATATCAAATATTTGCTCGGAATAAACCAACCATATTTACATGAGAGCGGTTACCGATGAATGTGGAAGGCATGAGTATTTGATAATCTGTAAACTATTTCTTACCAACGAAGGGATATTCAGACGCCTTCGGGGCATTTAGAATGTATGTATGTAACTAAAATTATTCATTAGGAATTTCAGTTTGAGGAATCTTGATATGGAAATATTTCATTGATAAAATGTATATTGACTTAATTAAAAGTGACAGGTTTTTTTTCGAACATGAGGTTAACGCTGTTAGCCCTATTGGCTTTTACAGCGACACCGGTTGGGTAGGGAAGAGGGTACTCTGTCCTTGAAGAAATGCAAGAAAGTCGACGACTGTAAGAGCGTCCCCTGCGGGACTCGAACCTCGGCTTGCGGCCGGACTGAAAAGCGATAGCTGGTGTCCTCAAACAAGGATAATATTTCCTTTTGCAAGATAGAAAAAAAAATAAAGTTATCGTGGCGCACTCGGGCAAATTATTATGTTTTAATTATTTTCCCCTTTCTGGTAAAATAGTGGGGCGTTGAGTCCCACCACTCAACACATAATGTCTCGAAGTTTATGTGGAAAGTGAGAGACAGAGTATCTGAGCACTTTGCTTCCTCTGCTGTGCGGATGAAAAACGTGAAACAGCTTTTTTTAAATATAATTATCATATCACAAAATAAATATTGTTTTCAATGTTAACCAAGGAGTCGGATTAATTTGTTTATTAGATATAAATAAAATAAAGCATTGAAAAATGAAAATACACGATATAAAAAAGTTACATTAGTAACCTTTGCCGTTACTCCTATGGCGTCCATGGGTTCGAAATGTCGTCTATACCATTGTCTGTCGCACGAGCAAGGCTGGCTGAGATTAGCCAAAATAAGACGATCTCGCGTACAATAGATTACACGGTTATTGTAATCTTGCGAAGCCGATTCGACGTAGATTAGTAATTTAGGGTTTTAACATTTTTATTCCTTTTTTTTTCATTCAGTCAAAACCTACCAAAGTACCAAACTTACTTACCAAATTATTACTAAAAACTTACTAAAATTTAAATTATATTTAAATGACAGTCATCGCGTGCAGAAATTGCCAATATTAGGTGTGAAAAGGACAAAAATAAAATAAAAAATTCAATGTTTATAATTTTTTTTGAACTAATTTAAAAGCATATTTGAATATCAAAGAAAATATTTTTATTTTATTTATATTTTTTACTAAATATCCCAATAGATATTAGGATAACGTTAATTTATTTTGCTCGTAACAGGTACCTGTCAAGAAAATCCGACGGCAGCAGCTCAACTAATAACGCTATTAGTTGTCGTAATGAGATTTTAATTAAATTGCTGCGATCCGGAAAATATCCTCCGGTTAAGGCTGTTAAAGTGATGGCTTTCATTATATTATGAGAGTTATTCATTATTTCTTATTCAAATTCATTAAATGCTTACTATGAGTAGTAAATATTTATCTCAGTAAATAACAACATTGAAGTTATCGTGGCAGAGTGGGACAGTAACTGTGAACTAGATGGTTGTTGGTTCGATTCAGAGTCGGTCGGAACGATTTATTTTGATTTCCTTGTTATCGGAAAAAGCACCGTTGAGTTCCACCAATTAATACGAAATGATAAAATTATGCCGGAAATCCGATTTCGAGGAATACAATTAAAAAAAAAAGAATATCAATTATTGTCATTCAAACTGGCTATGGTTTCAAATTTAAGCTTTAACTTAACGGCGGAACTTAACACCACCATTTGTCTTTCCTTTAGTAGGAAGATGAAACAACGAAATGTTAACAATTCACTCCGAGCGGGATTGGTAGCTTCAACCGTCAAGTTTATTTAGACGTTATACCGACGACTTGCTCAATATATTTTTTTAATTTTATTATACATCAATAAATAATATCAATATATTAGTAAATTCCTTGAAATACGAATAAATACCTGAATTTAAAAGTTTGTAGAATTCGAGAGCACTTTTCTGCCAAACGCCAATAGAAAAGCCAGTTATAAAGCATAGATAACAGAGGAGAACTGCTTTGTTTAGAGGATTTCAATTGCATGCGAATGCTGTATTTTTGCTATCTATAAAATAGGATAGAAAAATACTGTCAAAAAGATAAAAGGGCTTAAGAAAAAAATATAGCACAGAATATGTACAAAATCGAGGTCGTCGTCACGCAATCTGACTACAATCCCGTTGGTCATGAGTTCGAACTCCCTCGGGGAAATAATTATCTATACTTATAATAAACTTGTTACCGATCGCCGTCTCTATACTCCTCTTCAATTAATGATATAAAACAAAAGAGAATGATTTTTATTTTTTCTTCTGTCTGTGCGTTTGTGCAAGCTAATTTCAGAAACAGTTTGATCGATTTAATTGTAGTTTTCATTATTGTATTTTGATTAAATTATCATTGAGTGTTTGTTTTATTAATTGGTTCATAAATACAAAAGTTATATCAATACGAGTATATGTAAATGAGATGGTTCGACAAATTAAAAATAATTGGTATAATTATAATATGAATGTAGACATTAAATTATATATATCAATAAAAAAATATCAGCTTCACGCTTTATCCCGCACACGGCAGGGAAAGCAGAGGGAACATAGTGCTAAGACACTCCGTTTCCCACTTTCTGCCAAATTCTGGAGGCATTGCGTGTTGAATGGCAGAACTCAACACCGCGCTATGCCTCGACACTAGAGCGGAGAAATAGAAATATAAACGTAAGTAAATATTTCCCCTCCTCGGGTACGAATCGAACCCACAACCCTCGTGTTACATTAAGCGTTACTCAAGTACTCATGTATATCAACAATAATTAATTATATCAACAATAATTAATTATAATAATAAATTGAAAATTTTCAATTATAACCAGCTTTTCAATGTAATACTCGTATATGTTTGTTAGTGCTTATATAGTAGTGCTACCAGTGTATTATAATCATTATATAAATATTTATTAATTTCAGGTTGTGTTGTTAATTAAAAATATATAATTTCAATGTTCTTGCTAATCAATATGTTTTTGATTATCATGCTGCGTCACGGCATCTGCATTACTATTATTTTAAATATTATTATTTTTTTCTTGTTTTTTGAATAAGTAGGGATCAAAGTAATAAGTAGGTATCTTTTTTTTTCCATTTCGTGATATTTATCTTATTCTCTTGAACCTAAACCTACGCCGGGCCCAATCCTACCTAAGCAATCGGACCTAAAAAACACGTATTTATTATTAAAATTCAAATACATTTCAATGAAAAAATATCCATATTGCCTGTAAAAAAACACTTATGATTTAAATATTAAAGGAAACTACAGAGGTTGTTGTTGAGTACTGAATAAATATGAGCCGATCATGACTACGAATAAAATTTTAACTGTATTGTTCTTAGAAAAACTCTGAAAGGATTTGTTTTTTTTTGCATGTATATTGTAGAGGATATTTTATTCCGGAAATAGAATTGCAAATATATTTCAAACGGGCGCCCCGTTTCATAACTTTAAAAAGAGTTTACTTATGTTCTTATGAATGATTTTTTCCCTCTTAATTAAAGTTTCTGAGTTACATGTTTTAATGAAAGCTCAAACTTCTATAATATTTAACGGCCCATTTTTACATAAAGCTCCACTTCAATTGCTTTGCCCATTTTAATTTGAATTTTGTTAGTAGAGTAAAATTTATATTATATAGTTTTTATTCAATGCTGTTTAGTTTTTGTAGATTATATCTACAATACATTACGTTATGGTGTCAATATTTATTTTTTATAAAATACCTACCTATACCACCTAAAAACATTATCTTCACAACTTCAGATATTAGGTTGAATTGTGATAAAACAATACATTCTTAAGAAATTAAAATAAAGAAAAAATAATTTGTAATTATTATAATTGCCGTTAATATTTAATAACGATATTTCATATTGCAAATGACTCTGTCATATCGACTACGTATTTATTGGAATGAATTAGCCGTAGATACTTGAAAACTCGGCCTACTGGAAGTTTTCCACTGGCTGCACTTTCTCGCCCCGGCACGCCGCCGCGCGCCTTTGAGCTCATTTTCCGCTTTGGAAATTTGTTTTCTTTCTCTTGTTTACTATAGATTCGTTAGACGTCACACGTTTGTCTTTTCACATGTTTTTTAATTATGATGTTATTCATGATAAAGTGGTGGCAAAATGGAAAGCCGCGAATGTAATTTAATTTTTCTTATATACATCTTCATATAAGTTTATATTAATTCTTTCTTTGCTTGTAAATAGCTATATATGTATAAAATCTAGCATAGATTAAATGTTGATTAATATCGAACTAAGATTTAATATCTTTAAAGTATGCCTTCAAACAGATCTACATAAATCTTGCCGTGTTAAAGTATGCACAATTATTTTATAAATTTGTAGAGTATCTGCAAAGTTTCGTTGGGGTGAATATAAAAAAAGTTGTTTATTAAGAAATCCATCCCCTTTTAGTAAAAGAAAATTAACAAAATTCAAGGTAAATCCCCCATTTTTCGCGAAGTAAGTTTGTTTTATTTTTCTTGTTCACTCTCGATTGGTTAGATACGTTACATGTTTGTCTTTTTCACATTCAATGTTTATCAGATTGTGATACAAGTGAAAGCTCATGCTCAAGCTCTTACGGAACTTTCCTTGTCTATATAAGATTGTGTTGTTTTGTTGTTGTTTAGAAAATGGTTTTTTTGTTTGTATTCTTACAAGTAATATCATGTAGCTGTCGTAGCGCAGTGGTACAGTATGTGGTAAAGCCGATGACTGTGAGCTCAATTCTCTGTCAGAATGTATTTTATAATATTTTCGATTTCTTGCTCTTATAATAAGACAGTGCGGTTTTGAGTAAATTCATAGATTTTTTTTAGATAATAATTATTTTTTTAAAAAATAGTTATTAAAAACATGTTTTCATAGAAGAAAAAAATGGTTAAATATTTTTTTTTATAATTTTTAGTTAATTAATAAATAGTAAATTTTGATATACTTTTTTTAAGCTTCACGCTGTATCCCGCTTAATTTCGTGTTAAGTTATTTGTAAAGACTTTCCGCCCAGTATCGAGTCATTGTGAGTTCATTGACGGAACTTAACACCGCGCTTTGCCACACTTACCAGACCGAGAAAATGGAAACAATACTTTGCCATACTGTTTGCTTATTTACGAGATGTCTTACCGCACCTGCCCTTTTTAGATTTAGAAGTAAGAAACAAATATCAATTTCAATAAAAGTTGTTAGTTCCTTTGGTCTATAAATTTCTATTACGCCCAAGATAACAGTCTTTAATGTTCTGGTCATGCTGGTATAAAACATAAATATATACTTAACAGTATTTTTTATAGATTTACTCTGTATCCCGCACGTAGCATGGTAGGCAGAAAATACTCTGTTCCCATTAAGACACTTCTGTTCCCCACTTTCCGCACAATTATAGAGACATTGCGTGTTGAGTGACGAAACTCAACCCCACCCGTTGCCTTGTTACTAGAGCGAGGAAATGTTACTAGAGCGGATGAAAATCGAACACTCACAATCTGTCGCACGCTTACTCACCTGCAACACAACTGGTCTCTAATGTGATGTTTACAAGATACTGTCGCCTCACGCTACGGTTGCCTTAAATAATTGATAAAAGCAGTTTTACACTTTTTACCACATATCACGTTAGGTACAGAGAACCATGTGAATGTCTGTACTCTATTCTGCACTTTTCATCCAATTTTCGAGACGTTGAGTAATAAAATTCGTCGCGTTTTGTCTTTGAGGTAAGAAACAAACCGACCAAGTATGAGACGTACATGCACATGAACGTTTCCGTATTATTATTTTTAAAATAATACGTAAAATATGTCTTTAAATATGTATTTTATTATGTTTTTTAGTATTTGATATTGTGGCGGACAGAGAAATATCATCATCTGTGAAAATGTCAACTGTCTAACTTTCATGAGATCCCTGGAGAAAGACGAACAGATATATAGACAGCAAAGTCTTAGTGATATTATACCGGCTTACCCGTTGGGTACGGAACTCTAACAATAAAAGCATTCATCCGAATGGATCGAACCTACTACCATCGCTACAATCAGATGCCCCTGAGCCACGACAGCTTCAAAAATATTAAAGTAATTATGAAACAAACTTTCTTAACAAATATAACATGCAGCGTAGCATCTTCACACGATGAAAGTTCGTTTACAATCTTTAAAGTAGAAAACTAGCTTCATCTCTTTACTTGTCGTTAATAGAGTCATGGAGAACAGGTGTGGGAGAAGTCACAGTAATTAGGAGTAAGTCTCTATAACACTTCAAAGCTTTTAACTTAAATTAGCCTTTTACATTTAAAAATAAATAAATCAGCTTCACGCTGTATTCCGCATACAGCAGGGTAGGCAGAGGGAACCTAGTGTTAAGACACTCCGTTTCCCACTACTGAACTCTGCATTGCGTGTTGAGTGGTAGAACTCAACGCCATGCTTTGTTTCGTAACAAGAGCGAAATAAAAAAATAAAATAAAATAACATCAGATTCACGCTGTATCCCGCACACAGCAAGGTATGTAGAGGGAACCTACTATTAAGACAATCCGTTCCCCACTTTCTGCCGAATTCTAGGGGCATTGAATGTTGAGTGCCGAATGCTTTCAGAATTCGGTGGTAAGTGGGGGAAATAAAGTCTTTTTATGGGAACGGACTGTCTTAACACTCACTGTTTATTAGGTACTCAAAAATTTTTTTAAGTTCCGTCTACCTATCCTGCTATTTGAGGGATATAGCAATAAGCTCCACAAAAAAATTTAAAGCCAACTCAAAATGTATAATTTTGCTAATTTCAAAAGCATTTTGTAAAGATATGCTAACATTTCGAAGTGTTTTACAAAAATGCTCAATTATTTTTATTCAAATCTTACCCAAAATAGAATTTGCATTAAATTTTTTTTGCACTTTCACGTTAGCAAATAAGTGCAATTGCGAAACCGCAAGTTGCAAATTCTGAAAGCAGCTTACACTTTAATAACCTAAGTAAGCTTTTGTACCAACTACTCAATACCTACTGAGCAGATAAAATGTCGTCCTTAACTTGTCAAAGACCTATGTCGATAATATTTTAAATATTTCAATTAATTTTGTTGAAAATATATATTTTTAATCCAAAGGTTAAATATTTTTAATAGCTGATTAAAAAATTGTAATTTTATTTATATAACTTTTATTATATTCTCTTTCTATACTGTCTTTACTATTATTATAAAAGTGGAGAGTTTGTTTATTTGGTTAATTAGCATCATTAATCTCAAGAAGTACTTAGAATATATCCAATAACGAAGCGACGGTAAAAAGGTAGATGTGAGTAAAAATACCTTCGTTAAGATTTAAGAGGGTAAATGGAGAAATTTCTATGCTTAAAGACACATCAACACTTACAGGGGAGTTTTCGAATTTTATGTTTAATTTGTATAGTTTTTAGCATTTTTATTCTGTTACAAAATATTCCATTTATACTATTGATTGTAGTTACGAGGTACACGTTCGAATTCAATTTGGGCAATCAATTATTAAGAGGCCAATCGTGGCTATTTAAATTTATATTTTCATTTCTTCGCTTCTGGTGTCGAGATAAAGCGTAGCGGTGAGTTCCGCCACATTCTGTTACACACACGAATTCAGAGGAAAATAGGGACTGGTTAACATTAGGTTCCCTCTGCCTACGCTGCTGTGTGCGGGATACAGCGTGGAGCTGCCTAAATTAATTTTTACAACATAATACATTATATTAATTTTAGAACTAAAAATGACTACCTTCCTACATCAAGAATATT
>DWGR01002548.1:0-13488 GCA_018247715.1 Heliconius burneyi
ATATATATATATATATATATATATATATATTAATTATAAAAGGCTGAGATTGATCTTTCATTCATAAATTATATATTTTTATGTATTAAAACATCTCAGACTTGAGAGTGGTGTCTAGATATGGGCCTTAAATATAATTAAAAATATAAATATGATGATTACCTGCAATTTTGATTCAGCATTGTAAACCCTCTCTAATAATGTTTTTAATGCAGAAACAGCTTCAGCATAATTTCTTTTAGTGCCAATCAAATACTCATTAAACTTATAAATATCATTATTAATTTCATTATTTTTTAAAATATAACACACAGATATAACAAATGCTCTTATTAAATTAGGAAAATTAAGTCTTCCATCTTTTTCTAGATTGCAAAGAATATATTTTTGTTCACTGTTTACTTGATTTTGTAAATCTGTTGTGCATATTTGTTCACATTTTGGATCATATTCCACTGTGTAGGAACTTTTTTCAACCTGACCTGTATTTTGATGAACTATTGTCTCTGTTAAACTTAAAATATTTGCAGATTTTTCTAATAATACTTTAATTTTTGTATTCCAATTTTCTTCCAAATTATCTAACTTTTTATCTGTTTCTTGTAACCAATTGTTAAAAAAAATTGGTTGTTCATAAACATTTTTTATCTTAAGAAGTTCATTTTTAAAATTATCGTCAATTTCATATTTTTCAATATATTGATCAACTAACTTATCTATAAAACCTTGTGCATTTGTAGTGGATAATACCTTTTTCATATCAATAATTTTCTTTCGAAACAACATAGCAATCTCTTCCATAACTTTTCTTTTGTGTAAATAATTTGAAAATTTACTAAGCATCACCTCCGTCTCCTTTTCAACGCATTCAACGAAACCATCTTTTTCCTGTGACTTGTATCTTTCTGTCATTGTATTATACAAAATCTTTTTACTGTCTTTCACCATTACTGATGAGAGTAAACGATTTACCGCCAACTGTGAGAGTTGAAATATCAACACTGTCACTTTAAAACAGCCAGGATTTACTAAATAAGAACACATAACGGGAAATAGGTGCCCTAAGACGCTGTATTCACTTATAAAATTATACAGCTCGTTTCTGTAGGTTTTTTCCGCCGCTGTGTCGTACAGAGGCCACGTTAATGCTGCGTGCACTTCTGTATCTATTATAGACACTAAATAATACGATAAATTATTAAATAAATTCTGCGTAGGCTTGTCTAAGGCATTCTCTTTTGATATTAAACGTGATAATTCAGCAGATAATGGGTGAAGCTTGCTTAGTAATCTAATATTCAGAATTGTTTCCTTCTTCAACGTAACTACGAGATCTCTTTGCTGCACAATCGCTGCCATCGTATAATTAAACTAATACATCTCAATTTAAGCTTTGCACTCTATTATTTTAACACTAGTTTAAACGATATTCTCTGTTAAATGAAAAGTCCACTTAAAAATAAATATGCACAACGTTAGAAGTCAATACGAAAGTAGAGCATTTAATTAATCACAATTGAATTTCAAAGTGACAGATTTTGCCGTTTTTAATATAGATAATACAGATATGTATGAGAACTATTTTATGCTGTTGACAATTTAATTAAAGTAAAACAATTATTCTAATTTCTGTTTAATTCTTATAATATAAATTTTATCTAAGTAATAATCAAGTAATTGTATAGAAATATTAAATAATAGATATCACAGAATAGCTTTTCTTCCCGTTTCATGTAACGTAATTCATAACAAATAAGTTCTTATTCCCCTTGAACAACCTTATTTAAGAATAAGATAAACATTACTTGTGTTCTCAACTAAATAATTTTTTTTATGTAATAGTAATGAAGCTAATAATAAAATGTCTAAAAAATTCAGTTTAAGCGTAACGTATAAAATAAATTTAGGCAACTACAAATTGATTTAGATGAAATGGAACGTTAAAAATTATAACCTAACCTAACTAAACAAGGACGCGTTCCGCTGGTGTGCGTGTTCCTGTAGTGATCAAAATACACGTGCTTATGGAAATAATCATGTTAGCTTAATATAAACAATTTAATAATGGTAAGTTCTATATATCTGTTATTATAATATACAGTAATGAAAAATAAATTCAATAATCTAATATAATAAAGACTGATTCGAAAATGTTTTTTCACACTGTCTTAACAATAACTTTAGTTTATTTTAACTTTCGTTTCCGAGAAGAAAATTACTATTTTAAACTACTATTATTAATTACTAATTATTATGTTAAAATATACTTAGTGCCATCAAATGCTAAAAAAATATTTTAAACCTACATACATTTTCAACCATCCATAAGCGTCCATTATGTAAACTGAATACGAAATGAAAGGAAAACAATTTATAACAAAAGAATATCGTAAAAATTAAAATGATTATCATTATTTTTAGAGTAAACTGTACGTGCTCTTCGAGCACAGCGCGGGCTTCGCTCTTTTCCGCGTGGCTGAGTTCGAGGAGGTCGCAGCATTTCTACCTCAAGTAGAAGAATCAGTCACAGATTTGCAAAGATTCAATTCAGTGGTCACACTTATTGCGTTCCAGCCTTTCAAATCTGCCGTGTTAGCTTTGGAGAACATTAACGCTATATCTGAAGGTAATTTTAAAATTATTTGTAAAGGGAAGGCTTACTGAGTGGTCATTATTGAAATAAACAACAAGTAGAACAAACAACTTCTTCTAAGTTAACAAAGTAAGATAAAGCCTAGTTTTAAAGAAAAACCTAAGTAAAAAGAGTTATAAACAAATTACTATATTGGCTGGTCAATATTTCACTTTCATAGCAAAATAAAAGTAATAAAATATAAAACCCTCTGTAGGAGGCAATGTTTATTTTTAATTTAAATATTAAATATAAACATTACCTCCTAGTGAGGTTTAAATCCACAATCAATACATTTACAGTCAGTATTACTTAAAAAAGTCATAGAATATGACTACAGTAATAAAACATTATATCAATATTTTATTTGTAGGTATTCTACCTGAAGATCTTAATCTCTTCCTTGAAGGAGCATTGCCAAAACGCAAGAAACGCAGCAAATGCTCCCTGGGAGTATCTGATCCCAAACTCGGTGCAGCTATCAGCGAAGCATTACAGATACCATGCTCTCACACTGGAGCTGTCCCGGAGATTCTAAGAGGTTTGTTTTATTGTTTTCATTATTTATGGTTATAATAATATCTACTTATACTAGTTACGAAGGCTGTGGTTGGAGTGTTAGTACAATATGAAACTTTTATTATTAATATAGTTTTCAATATTAGAAAACAATAAATGAGACTAACAAGCAGTGTTGCAAATCAGTAAATGCACTATTTCCAAGAGTTGCGGGTTCAAGTTCTGCTATGTTTTTATGAGATTTTTTTTAGTAAAATTGTTGTTTTTTACCTTCCTGCATTGCCTGCATTTAATATAAATTTGATGGTTTTATGTATAGTTAAATTATGAAATATGTTTTTTTTATTTACCAACTCATGCACAAATTGATCTATTGCAAGTTACTATAGCTTGGGGTAATAAAATTGTGCCATAGTATAGCAATTATAAGTTATGCCAGCCTGTGATATATCATGGACATGGACAAAGTTATTGCTACATACATAATAGCACTGTGTCCACCTTTATATGAAACAGTTGTGGAATGAGTTCCCACTGGCAAATGATTTAATTTCATTTTCTGTTTTCTTAAAAAAAATGTAACATTAAATACTGCCACTATGAATGTAGACAGAAAAAATGTATTTAACATTAAGTTTTATTGCACTTGTAAACCACCCAAATATACTTCATATGTAAGTTTTTTTTTTTCGATATTTGAACCTATTTCTTTTTCCCATCAGGTATAAGACACCATTTCCACGCTCTCATCAAAGGTCTAACACTCAAAGCGTGTAGTGTAGCCCAACTGGGGCTCGGCCATTCATATTCGAGGGCTCGAGTCAAGTTTAATGTACACCGAGTGGATAATATGATAATACAGTCAATAGCACTGTTGGATCAATTGGATAAGGATGTTAATACATTTTCTATGAGGATTAGGTAAGTAATTTTAATTTGTGTAAATTATTTAAATAAATAAAAAAATAAAATGTAGTAATTACATACAACATAGGTCACACAACTTAATGGTTAAAGCACTTGGATAATTAACAAAAGTTCGGTTTGATCGGTTTGAGTTCCCCTACATTCAAGATTTTTTGTACTAAAAATATTTTCTGACATAACTCTTTAAAATTTTAAAAATATTGTTTATCCATCTTTATACATAATCTGAAACAAAGTAGAATGAAGAATAATATCTTATTAGCAAAAAAGTATTTGTTATTGCTAAACATTATCCTTCAGATGAGTTGCCATATTAAAAAATATTTGAAACACATAATGGAAAACTAAAATAATTATAAAATAAATTTGTAACAAAAAAAACTAACCTCACATAATTTTTTTTTTTAGAGAATGGTATTCCTACCATTTCCCAGAGCTTGTGAGCATTGTGCCAGACAACAACTTATACGCAAAATGCGCTGAATACATAAAAGATAGGAAATCTCTTACCGAGGAGTCAGTGGGCCCCTTGACGGAGATACTTAGTGACTCTGAGAAGGCCCAAGCTATAATAGACGCGTCCAAAATGTCCATGGGTATGGATATTTCACCTGTCGACTTGATTAATATACAAATGTTCGCTGGGCGCGTGGTGGCTTTGAGTAATTATAGGTAGGTTACTTATTTTATTTACTTTTAAGCTTTGCGCTGCATCCCCTAAAACAATTATAAAATAAGTAAAATAATTGCTTGAAACAGGTTTGATTCTATATTTTTTAGTTATATATTAGTTTTATATATTTATTTGTGTTATATATTTATACTTTCTTACAGAAAACAAATAGCTGAATATCTCCATACAAAAATGACCTCGGTAGCACCAAATCTAACCACGCTTGTAGGTGACCAGGTGGGAGCTCGTCTCATATCAAAGGCTGGATCGTTAACCAGCCTTGCTAAGTATCCTGCTTCTACTTTACAGATTTTAGGTGAGATTTGGTATTATACTTTTTTGATTTTGGCCATTGTGGTTAAGAGGCATAAATGTGCGATGGTTGTAGGTCCCATTCCCAATCAGGAAAATAAAATATTTAATGTTTTCGTTTCCTTGTCCTGGTAACAAGGCAAAGCGCGGCGTTGAGTTCCGCCTCTCAATACGCAATGTTTCAAGAATGAGGCAAAACTTGAACAGAAATTAAATTGAACAGAAGTGTCTTAACTAGGTTCCCTCGCCTACTGTGTTATGTGCGATATAAACTGTATAGCTACAAAAATAACCAATTTATCTTTATTGTTTAACAGGTGCCGAAAAAGCTCTTTTCAGGGCACTAAAAACCAGATCTAAGACACCCAAATATGGTCTTCTTTACCACTCAACGTTCATTGGTCGAGCTGGACTCAAGAATAAAGGCAGGATCAGTAGATATTTGGCAAACAAATGCTCCATTGCATCCAGAATTGATTGTTTCTCAGGTTTGTTGCTTGTTTTTTTTGCCATTTAGGATACTTAATGGCTTTAGATTAAACTTTACAGTAACGCTGTTTCATAGATATCCACTTCCACTGGTTGGCTGGAAGAGATTTCTTTTTGACATAAGCCCACCCTTGTCATCTATTTTTTTCTTTTTAAAATTTCTGTTTAGTTTTGTGCAATAAAGAATATAATAATAAAGTCTATGAAAAGATTTTGTGTAATTTGTTTTGGCTTTTGAAATAGACCAGGGAAGATAGTGTATAGAACAATAGAAGCTAGTGTTAAGACATTTTGTTCTATGATTTATTATATTATGTGTCTTAACTCAACACTAAACTATTTCTTATCACCAGAACAAAGAAATGAGAATATTTAATTCCCTGAGTGGGGATAAAGTTCACAACCATTTGTGTTTACAGCTAGATACTGTGCTATGATGGCTTCCAATTTAATGGATAATTTATATTTAATATTGTTTTTAATATATAACCTGGTGTTTAGGCCTCATTAACCTTATAAAATTATATAAGTGGAATTTGAAGCTGTACTTTGTTATGCACTCATATTCACTAAAAATAACCACTCATATCTCACAAACAGAAGTCCAAACATCAATATTTGGTGAAAAACTCCGTCAGCAAGTCGAGGACAGGCTTAAATTCTATGAAACGGGTGACATTCCTATGAAGAACATTGATGTAATGAAACAGGCTATAGAAGAAATGGAAAAAGATAAGCCAAGTGATGTCAGTCTTACTAACAGTAGTAAGAAAAAAAAGAAGAAGAATAAGGAAGTTGCTATGGACTTCGATTGAATGTTTTAATATGAATTATATGTTTGAATTGAAATGGTGTCTTATTATTTGTAGTTAAGTACGATTTTATTTAGTTTTTTTTTAAATACACGGTAATACAGTTATCGACATCCTTTATACATGTATCATGAAGTAACTTTCTTCTTACAGAAGTTGGTTAAAAAACCACTAAATATGTCTCGAAAAACAAACAAAACTAGCATTTGGTTCATATCTTTCGATATTAAATCTTTTAGATTTAAAAGCTAATAATATATGCCAAGTCTGAAATCGATCTTGAGATGTTGTTTATATTCGTAACATATCTATGAATGAAAATGGCACAACTCAATATTGATGTCAGACTTGAGATTGATTTATAAATATGAGCCTTAACCAGTAAGAACAATAAGGAATGGAAGTTGCTATTGGCTTACATTGAATATTTGAATATAAATTATATTTTAATTAAAATAATCTTTTATTTTTTAGTTTCAGCAATTTGACCATTTTTGGTTGATTATTTTTTGTATGTTACTTTTAGTATGATTAAGATATATACGGCATGCAATGACATTTGACTCGATGTTTATGTTTGACTTTATAAATCCTGCCATCATTGTATAGCAGAGTTTTTATAATTAGTAAAAAAGGAGTGTAAAAACCAGTATAATGTTAATACTATTTGTTAAATCCGATATCCCGCTGCACCCTAATTATTTAAAAATATATATATATTTTCAATACCTACTTAAAAGTGTAATAAATATATTTTCAACACATGCAGAAAATGTGCTCATTTAATTAGTTTATCTTTTAGTTTTAATATATATATATTAAGGAACCTGAAAAGTATATACATGTAAAATTACAATGAACGTAAGATCAAGCAATCAAATTTTTGCTAAAAGTTATAATAGAAACCATATCGTTTTATACATAGAACGAAAGGAAGTAAATGTAAGAATTATAGAAAATAAAATTTATTATGGAATTTTATTTTTATAGCCTGTTTTTTATTATTTGTACTGTTTAAAAAATGATTTCTTAAATTTATTAATTATTTGAATTCAATTATAGTTACTTTGATAATATTTGGAGGAATAACAAAAAAAATGGTACACAGTATTAATGATACTGGAAAACGATCACGTAAAAGAAACGAGGACGCTCTTGAGGGTCTTATCTATATATATATCATTACCGTCATACTAATAGAAATAATACGATGAGAAAGTTGAAAAATATAGACTGCTCTTTTATTTTCTGACATTGGTGACCGAATATTTACATTCCCTAATTATCCTAATGAATCCTAACAAAAAAATAAAAAAATGTTTTAAAAAATTATAACCCCCTCTGCATAAAAGTAAAAAGCAAAAAAACAAGCCCAATATTTTATTAGGGTTAATAGTCGGAGCCTATAAGTAATTTTTCAATCAAGTAAATCTTTACCAGGACTAATAAACTACTGGGCTTCTTTCATTTGCTCTTTAGTTTTATGCAGACTGAATAAGTTCTAGTTATAAAAATATCCCTTGTTTCTCTTCAACTTTTTTTTACACAATTATTTCTACGTCAGTGTTAATCGATGCCATTTGAGTTACAAAGAACTTGAATATTTAGGGTTCACTTATTTAGGGTTACTGATTAAGCTCCCGCTTTTTTTTTTGATATCAATACGTTTTTTTATTATTTTTAAGCAAAGATATTAATAAGTGCTAAATAGCATTCTAATTACTTTATATTTTTATAGGAAAAGATTTTTTTTAATGTTAATTTATTCCAGTCTTTTTCTTAACATCATACATTAATTTATTATTTTTAAGCAAAGGTCTCAAAGAAAAATCCCAAACAACATTTTGGTATTATAATTTTATTAAATTTATTTTTTACAATAGGTATTTTACGCAACGTAATCAATTAACATGCCTCAATTGCCATTTTATTGTTACAATTAATTTTCACATTAATATTAACAGACGCCAATTGAGTTACAAATAACTTGAATATGTAAGGGATGGACACGGACAGTAGGTTGCCTTCTCCGCATAATCTGCATGTGTCTTTTGTACCGTCGGTGACAGTGTTCCAAGCTATAGGACCGAGGAGTGTTCCGCATTTTGAACAAAGTATTGCCTGCAAAAAGAAAATATTAGAATAAATTAGTGTAGAAATTGAAATTTATTATTTGGTTAACGGTTTTTAATTGAATGTTGAGAATGAGTAGAAAAGGTATAAAATTATGAACACAGCGGGATTTGAAGCCGCGCCTCCTGGAAACCGTATTTAGCGTTCTACAGTTTCCAAGGGGCGCGATTTAATCTAAGTTTAAAAAAAATTATAGTTTTTTTAAAAAATATTTTTCTTTATTAAATGTGAAATAACACTTCAAAAATGTACCAAAACTACTAACCTCGCTCTTATCAGAACAATGAAACAGTCTATCTTGTAGCAAAAAGGCCGCCCCATGTGATATCAGAGCGTCACGTTCCATCTCACCGAGTCGAACCCCACCTCCACGCTTTCTGCCTTTGACTGGCTGACGGGTTAGCGCGTCCACTGCGCCTGTTGTACGTACCTAGATAGAAAAAAAATTAAATCATATTATTTTAGCTTCACGTTGTATCCTGCATGTAGTCAGAGCAAATTGAGGGAACTCAATGGCGTGTTAATTATCTTGTCGCCAGAGCGAGAATATGCATCATTCGTCCAACTGTGGATCAAACAAAACCTACGGGAAGTAAATAGTAAGATACGAGATTACACTTTACAGTACGATCGACGAGTTGTGGCCACTACTGTGAAGTTAGCTGTAGATGGCTGCGCAGATAGAATTATTTTTTTATTATTTCCCTCTCTAGATAGGCTGACTTTAAGGTGGCCACGACTTGTTGGCCATAATGTACTTAACATACATCAGAAATCTCCACTAACCTGCCATTTATCAGAAACCATATGCCTCAACCGCTGATAGTGTACCAATCCGCAGAATATGTCAGCAGATAGCTCTCTGCCGTCCACTCCGCTATACAATCTCTCTGTACCGAAATAATTATAACCACCGGCTTCTAGAACACGACCGAAATAGTTTATCGCCGTATCGTGTTCGGAAAAACGGAATGGAGACGCGTCGTGGACCTTTGGAGAATAAAACATATATATTATTTTTATATAAATATACATATTTCTAATTATATATTATCAAATATCAAAGATTGTAAATAAATGTAGTAATATAATTTTCATTTATACTTTTAACAAAAATGAATAAAAAATAAGACTTACATGCCCATGCAAACACGCAGCCTTCCCCGCCATACATTCCACCATCATAGCGATTGTCATTCTCGAGGGAAACCCATGAGGATTGAACAAAATGTCAGGAATTAAACCTGATTCTGTGAACGGCAGGTCTTCGGCCGCCCACTTTTGTGAACAGATTCCCTTTTGCCCCGCACGGGAAGCGAACTTGTCACCTACTGTTGGGTTACGCTGCAAAATAGCGAAATTTATCTATATCTATACTAATATTATAAGCTAATAAAAATATAAACGTTTGGTTGAATGAACTAATCTCAGAAACTAAATTACTTACACTACAGGATTTTTGTATTGGATAGTTAGATAGGAAGGTTATATTATATTACGTAGTTAAACTTAAACTAAGTTTTAGTGTACCACTGAATAAGCAGTCAGAGTTAGCTCAGTCATGTCATACAGAACTCTGTGTTATTTACATTTGACATGTGAAACCATGGGAGAATGGAGTGTATTGACATTAGGTTTTATTTGCCTATCATGTACATTTTTTTCAAAGTCACGCTCGCTTTTTTCGCCAAATTCTGAAGTCATTGCGTGTTGAGTGGCGGAACTCAACGCCGCGCCTTTACCTTGTTACCAGAAATGAAAATATTAAATAATTCATTCCCTAGAGTATGGATTGAACCAACAATAGTCGTGTTTTCGGTCATACACTCTGTTACGATATTTTAAAATTAAAATTCTCAAAACAAATAGAAAATATATATATATATACATATAAAAAGAATTTAATACCTGTATCCTAACCATGACACAAGCTTTTTTCAGCGCTCTCGGGGAAAAATCTCCGCATAATCTCACACTATCTACAAAAACTTCCTCTTTGCCGTGATATTTTGACACTGCGAATTGACTTTTCTCTCCGTCATAAAAGCTGTGAGGAAAATTTAAGGTTTAATTTATCTAGTTACCCTTAGTTCCCATAGTTGTACACGGTAGACCTCCAAAAGTCTACGGGAGACTCAACGGGGATCTACGTTGGCGTGGCAAAATAAATGGCGGGTGTACAATTCATAACATTTTCCACCCAATTTCCAATACAGAGTGAGGAAATGACAGAACTACACACACCACCCCAACAAAATTCACCGTCATTGGAATGGAACCTAAACTTCATTTACACATATATAATGAAAAAATCATACCAATAAAAAGGGTCTTCAGGCTGTACTTTAGCACCGACAGCTGGTAGACCATCTTCATCAATATACTGAACTAATTCAGGCTTAGAGGGATCTCTACAGAAGTATGAAGAATGGTGCTTTAGTTCTATAAAATTAGACTTGTACACGGTGCCCGCCGCAAAACCTCTCTCGTATGACGCTTTGTTTATTATCATTGCGTCCTCCATGTCGTAGCCCTGGAGAAAATTATTGTAAGGCATTTTTAATATCATTCTGTTTAGAAATTTAAGAATGTTATTCCTATATTTAGAACTACAGTCCGTAATATTACAGTCTGTATCATAAATAAATGGGTTGAGTCTATAAATCTGTGAATTCCTCTGTGTGAATGAATGACTGACTGATTTTGCAAACAAATGCTTAAGATATATATGAATAAACTCACAGTATAAGTAATAAAAGCCAATAAAGTATTAGTGCCAGCTGGATAGTCAACCGAGGTTATCATAGATATGAATAAATAAAAAATGAAACCACGAATAATTCAGTGATTGAATGAATTGGATTTAATTACTAGTTAATTAACAGTTAAATAAATAAGTAAACTACTATATAATAACAAAGAACTTACCGTATAAGATATAACAGCCAATATGGCATTAGTACCAGCTGGATAGTCGTCTAAGCCTAGGTTATCATGGTGTACTGGTCGGAACAGTGGTGTAGCACCGGTTTGTAGACGGTACAATTTCGTTTCCGCGTTAGTTTGCCATGTATGTATGGGCGTACCCATCGTTTGTTTACCCATTTGACATTGGTACATGTTTCTGGAAGGAGAAGATTTGATACAGAATTTGCTTTGTAAGAGACTAATAATAGTTGTCAGTGTAAAATTTACTCTAAGTAACATTATCTAGATCTACAAAGTTAAAAGAAAATTACTGAAACGCACCTCCAAAAAGCTATTAGTTGTAATTTCTCTTGCTAATGTTGTAAACAGTTTCGTTTTCTCACAAAATAAAAAAAAATATTTTCCAGTAATAACCAAATTAGAATCTACACTTACCGTGGTGACTGATTGCAATCGGGCATTGGTACCAGTTGTGCCAGATGACTCATGAACGCCGATTTCGATAACTCCAAATGCGTTGTTCTACCTGAACATAAATTATTATAATACTGGTAAAATAAAAATTATTTTTTAATGATTTACTTAAAATACCAAAATTCTAAATATTGCGCAAAAAACGCGATATTGAAATCTATGTCTAGACACGAAATAGAAAAAGAAGTATCTGGGCAACACATCGACTCTATATAGTCTTATACTAGACAAGAAAAAACCTTTAGTTGTAAAACTTTTACATTATACTAAATAATACCTAACACTAGAAAAAAAAAGTTAACAGCTACTGACAAAAAACTAAACATTACACATTCATACATACAAACAAAGAAAAAACCTAATATTTGCTTTGGAGCTTGGAGCTGTTGCCAGTCGTGGCACAGAGACACAAGTGTGTTTAAGAAAATGAAATATTTATTTAAAATTTATATTTCCATTTCTTCACTCTGTATCGAGGCAGAGGAGTTCCGCCACTCAACACGCAATGTCTCCAGAACTGGGGGGAGAGTGAGGAGTGTCTTAACACTATGTTCCCTCTGCCTACCATGTGTGCGGGGTATAGCGTGAGGTTGATTGAATTTAGTTTTGATTTATTTTATTTATTTACCTTTAATAATTTCGCTCTGGGTAACAGCGACATCCAAGTACAGTTGTTCCATAGTCCCTATAAGTTCCAACTGACCGGTGGTCAAGTTGATCACTGGTCGCATCATACGAGTTTCTGACGTAAAGAAGAATATGCCTGCGTATTGGGCACAGATCTGAAAAAGAAGAAACACCCGTTGAGGAAAAGAAAGAAGGGCACATAAGATTGAGAGTGATATCTCATGGTGTATTTATAATGTATATTTATCTTATACATGGAATATAAATGTTTATACGTTAATTAACTCCACTCTATATTCCGCTTATAGCAGGGTAGACAAAGGGAACCTAGTGTAAAGACACTCCGTTCCCCATTTTCCAAAGAATTTTTCGAAGTATAGCGTGTTGAGTGATGGAACTCAACGTCGTATACACGTGTTATATGTGTTTATTTTTCCCATGTGACATAAAATACAATTAACTTTCTATGACATAATAAAGTTTCGTGGGGGCGATTTACATTTGTATTGCACGTGTTTGTGTGTGTTATGAATAGCTTATAAATTTTTGTATAACTTTTTATATACATATAAGGTCGAAAGTTGGAGATCACTAATAAAAAAACTTTTGTTATAAGTAAATATTTTCAAAATTATATATAAGTGAAAAAAAAATCTGAACAGCTGCATATATTATTATTTATGAAGATTGCCAAAAAGCTTGATTCTTTTGTCTATACATATCAACATATAGATAATTTATAAGTCACCTGTTTCTTCGGTATCAGAACAATCTCAGTAGTGATGGGCACTTCGCCTTTCACTTTTAATGTTCTTACGTACGAAGTAACTTCATTCGCAATGTCCTCAGGTAGGAAACCCACAAGTCTACCATCTATGAGCACTGGGTATTTATAGACATCGTGGGCTGGTGGTGTTTGGGTTATAAAACTTATAGGTTCCATGCCTAAAGTGAAAAAAAAA
>DWGR01002549.1:0-13488 GCA_018247715.1 Heliconius burneyi
AAAAGTAAATGAGCTTTAGGTATCCCGCACACATCAGGGCAAGACAGGGAACCTAGAATTTAGAGACTACGTTTCCCACTTTCCGCCGAATTCTAGAGGCATTGCGTTGTGAGTGGTGGAACTCAACGCCGCGATATAAAATTATTTAGGGGATGATGATTTAGGGGATGTGATGATATTTAAATTATTTTTATTTTTATTTGATCTAATTCCGTAGGACAGAGCATGGTTGTGTTTCCCGTATTTCTTAAAATTAAATGAAAAGTGGAAAACATATTGACAATAAGTTTTCTCTGCCGACCTTGTCTTTATATTTGGTTGACGATTTACGTTATTATGCCTTTTTGATGCTTTCTCATATCGTCATATAAACACTACTGCATAGGTCATACGTTTTCATTCTGATGCAGAGTATGAAGAAAGAATGTACCGGCGCCTGCACATTTATCTGACGTATCGTGATGGCATCATTTGCCCTGACGCGAAGCGATTTCGATTCTGAAGCGACACAATAGAATCCATCACTGCACATTGTGCATTAGTAATATGAACGTTACCTATAAAACAAATGTCATTCTTATGCACCACGAAGTAATTAAATTCACATTAATTAAATTTTAATTACAACATATTTTTTAATCGACTTCACTCCACTGGAGGTGGAGGTTATCAAATCGACTGTATTTTTTTTAATATGTTTGTTATCTCAGAACTTTAGTCTGGTTGAGCCGATTGGTTTCCGACAATGGTAACCATGACAAAATTACATAACTGTTAAATTTGTATTAAGTATGTACTCGACAAGTGGATGAAAAACTGAATATCCCGCCAACGGATTTCCGTAATTCTTTTTTTATTAGAAAGGGTAGCTATGGATAGATTGATTATAGATTTGGTTATGTTCTGATTGTGGGATCCGGTTGAAATTGAAGAAGTCGTTTATTTGTAAAAAGATATTAAATTATTATATTGCTCTTCTTAATTATATATTACAGTATTAGAAAGATATTTTAACACCAAACTTCTTACTTTTACTTTCTGCTGTTAGTGCGTTTAATCTGAATAAATAAGACCAGAGCGAAAAAGCATTAAAGTACTTCATTCAGAATTTTATCTCTCTAAGTAATTGGCAATTAATGTATATCCTTAGTCATGTAGTTTGGTGTACAGAACAATTCATTACAAGTATTGAAGATTTAGTAGAAGTAGTTTTTACTATTTTTTATGTAATACTAAGTATATGTTATATCCAAAAAAAATTGCTTCACGCTTCATCCTTAGCGGGGTACCCAGAAAAAATGTATCGCCAAACGCTACGGGTACAGTACCGTATTTCTATTATATTATAAACTATAATCAATAAACTTTACTAATTGTAGAGTAGATAAGAAATCAAAAAAGCTTTTTCGTTTTAGTAAAAAATACTTTCAGTTCAATAGTCCCTAAGGCTTTACTTTAAGCTGATGGAAATAAATATTTGCTTAGGTTTTGTTTACAAATCAAAGCAACCTTCAGGTAAAGTAAATGTTGCACAAAATAGATGTTTTTGTTTGCTTCACGATGCTATACTCTATGTTTATAGGTGAATAATATTAGAATATTGCAACTAATCGTTTTAAATATATAATATAAATATTATGTTTTTGTAGTTGTTCAACAATTACAATACTATTAGATAATAAAGTCATCAGGCCGCTGTAAAACATCTGACTGTAAAGCCCAGTTTCCACCGCGAAAACGAATAATTATGGGTAATGCTTAGGCAGAATGTAATCCTATTAAATAAAGTAGGTTTATATTTCCATGAACAACAAAGAGTTTTGTATTTTCTAATTACTTCGCTCCCCGAAACTGAGCGAGTTAACTCTTTCTGCTCGCTCGTTTCTTTCCTCCCGACTATTTATTGATGGAAAAGCAAAAACTCAGATTACTCTCGCGAGTTCAGCGTAATCCTTAATCCACCCGCTCCGCTCACGGCGCAAACCAGACTTTAAACCCTGTGGTTGATTGATTCTATGCCTATTTGGAAGAATCGATTATATTCAGAGAATTGGTTCTCTGGTAAGAGAATGCAGGTCTTTGAGTTCCGCCACGCCTCAAACGCAATGTCTGGACACTTTCAAATTCATGTGGAAAAAGGAAAATGAAATTCTTTGATTTTCTATGCAGAGCTGCTAAATAAGACAAAATTGGAAAAAAATAATCTCCTAATAATTGAAGTAGCCAAATTGTTTCTTGACATTTATATGATATACTAACAGTTGATCTATTTTCTTGTGAAAAAGACATTTTATTACTTTTTTTTATTTTTTTAGAAAAATATTTATCATAATCAAAGTTCAACAATAATACGCACGAGATAATGAATACAATTTGGTAGAGATTTGCTTTAACCGAAAATCATCTATGAGCTCGCAGCACGTTGGCAAATGATTGGCTCTCTACTACTAAGTAATTAGCTACGGACTGTAAACAGTAGTAAAAGTCTCTTACCGTCCATGCTTAAACATTTCAAGCTACGTTACGGATTTTAATGCAGTTTTCTTGTTTTTTTTTAAAAAACCATCTTAAGAGCTCATACGACGCCGTCACAGCCCAGTGGCATAAGAGTTTAATTGTAAACGCGATCGTTGTGAGTTCGATTCCCAATCAGACAAATTAAATATTTAATATTTTGATTTTCTCGCTCTAGTAGCGCGGCAAAGAGCGGTAGGTAAGCGTTGAGTTCCGACTCAAGACGCTCAGAATTCTGCGGAAAGTAGGGAACGTAAGTGTTTTAATGGGAATAAAGTGTCTTTACATCAACACTGTTCTCAGGTTCCCTCTGTGTAACCTGTACCCCAAACAGTGGTTTGAACAAAGCAAACTTAACTTCATTTGAACATTTACCTAATACAGAAACTATATTTTTTTACAAAAAATTTATATCAGTTATGCCTGTATGAAAAAAAATAAACAAAAATTAAGCAAACAGATTTTATCACACAGCATAAGATATAACATCAACATACGTAAATATTATATTTTTAAACAAATAAAAATGACGACTATACGACGACGATAAATACTTTTGATAGGAGTAGAACAAAATATTATTGTTCAGCTTGTTTACAATTTTAGTTGTAAATATATTATGTTTAGTATAACTACGTGTGATATATATGTCATCGTAAGATTATGAAAACGGTTAGTTTGTAATCTAACGGTCTTCTAACGGTAAACTATCCGAAAATTGTGAACCGACATTCGCAAACGCAAAAATTACTACACCATAGAATTCAAAAACTACTACAGTATGCGCAATATATGTAATTAGTAAAAAATAACATTTGTGTACTAACGCCACCGCAGCTACAGATTAGACGATTTTAAAGTGCAAGTAAGGTTAGGTTAGAAGCTTTTAAATTTAAAAATAACAAACCTAAAGTAACCAAACCTGCACTTAAATATCCGTATACCTGCGAAAGTGTTAGTACATAAATATCAAAATCACAGTGTATTATCTTAATTGTTTATTTTTTAATTTTCGAATTCGAATTTAGCAAAAAAATATTCTCAATACTTTATATCACAAAATAAAAAAAATCATTTAATTGACACTTTTTTAGATTCTTAGCTCTGTGGTCAGAACACGTATTGGTCAATTTTGCTGTAAAGGTGACCAATCAGGGTCAACGTTTAAAGAGTTGCTGATTTTCGGATTGTTTATAAAGCGACGAGTAAGATTATAAATTAGCAGAAATAAATATATGCTAAAAATGTTTTAGCCAGTGTTAATTTCAATATGATGTTGTGCCTTGTAAAAAATTTTGTAGTTTTTATAGGTTATCTTTTCGTTTTGATAGATTTGTCTGTGTGTATCGTTCTTAACGAATTGCATTTTCCTTGACAACGATAACTTAATTAATTATTTTATTTGAAAAAATAAGTTTTTAATATTTGGCAAAATGTCTTTAATTACAATTATATTAGGTTTTTTATAGAGTAGTTAAACTGTGGTTAAATTTAAAGCGTTGATAAAAAACACTCTGTATATCTCACTCAGTTGACTTTTCCAACCCCTCTTACTGATAACTCTAATAATTCTTATTATAGGTGTATAAATTAATATAAAAAAAGATGCCGCCATGACGCAGTGGCACAAGCGTGTGACTGTGAACGTGACGGTCGATTCCAACTCGGGTAAAATTATTATTATTTATTAATACTTCATTTCTTTGCTCTGGTAACAAGGAAACACACTATGCATTAAAAATTCGGAAGATGGAGAATGGAGTGTCTTAGCACTCTTTACACTGTATCTCGCATACAGTAAGTATAATAGTAAGGTGCTGTATGCTACTGTAAGGTGAGGTACAGTGGAAAGCTGAAAAAATATACATTTCTATTTGTAAATAACTTATATAACAAATCAATTCAATTTCAAATCGATACCCTAATAAAAAATCTGTCGTTTCTCATTGAAAAATTGCACCGGTTTCCTCTGCAATTAAAGCTTTTAACCCATCGACATGGAATGATGTCATCGATATTATCATGTGATAAATGATTCTTTTCGCGTGATAGTAATATAGGAAAAAAAATCTGATGTGTTTGTTGCCTTAAATGAAATATACGATTTTTGCTATATGTTATATTGGTAATGTTTTTCTTATATTTCCATTAACAGCCTCGCGATGCAGTCTAATTGCTTTCGTACCCGAGCAAAATAAAAGGTCAGCTTAGGCAGAGGGAACCTAGTGTTAAGAAACTCCGTCCCCCACTTAACGCAGAATTTATAGAGGCATTGCGCGCTTTGCCTCGAAACCAAAGCGAAGAAATAGAAAAATATATATAGATAAATACTTAATTTCCTCGCGTGGGGATCGAATCCACAACCATCGCGTTACAGTCACACCCTAGTGCCCCTGGGCCACGACGGCCTCAAAAAGGTGACTTTAGATTTCATTCAACACAATATATTTTATATAGGTAAACAGTATAGATACAGGATGCATATTAAATATTTTCTCTAGCAATCCAGGGAATAAATATCACAGTATTCTGCCTACCCTGGTACATGTATTATATAGCGTAAAACAATGAAACAAAACAATATGAAAAAAATATAGGCAAGGAAAGTTCTTGGTGCCAATAAACATTTTAAATGACACTTGACTGAACCACGTATAATTAGTGGTATTATACTAGTACGTGGCGTTGCCGAACATCTAGAGACCTTTTAATTAAATCACAAGCACCATTAGTCTTGATAAACTCTGTATAATTAAGAAAATAATTGGTAATTTATAGCGGTAGACTTCCCACATTAATTAATATTATGTTCGATAATATTATTAAATATTGACATATTATAAATTGACTTATAATTAATTAATTATTAATCAGGACGGATCCCTTTTAATGATCTATATTCATTGGCAGTTTTAAATGTTAAATTTTTGTGAGGCCAGTCATGGCGCAGGGGCACAGTGTGTGACTGTAAAAACCGACTGGTTGTGAGTTCGGTGCCCACTTGAGGAGATGAAATATTTATTTAAAATTTATATTTCCATTTCCTCGCTCTGGTATGCAGGTAAAAGCGCGACGTTAAATTCTGCCACTTAACACGCAATGCCTCGAGAAATCGGCAGAAAGTGGGGAACGGATTGTCTCACCACGAGGTTCCCTGTTCCTACCCTGCTGTGTGCGGGATACAACGTGAAGCTAATTTAATGTTTTTTGAGTGCATATTCTATAGTCAACTAATTCTAAGCTATTCTTTACTAAACTATTTACTAAACTATATTATTATACAGTTGAAATGTTTTTATGTTCAATGGTTGAACGTGCTAATCTCAAAAACTACTAGTTCGAATTAAAAAAATGTTTTATATCGGATAGTCCATTTGTCAAATGTGTGACTGTAAATACAACTGGTAGTGGGTTTGATCTCCACTCGAGGAATTGAAACATTTATTTGAATTTATTTTGCGTGGGTAAATGCCAGTTTAAAATAATAAGTACACTTAGAGCCAGTTTCGCCACTGGCTGATGAAGTCCCGGGCAGCCTTATCTGCCAGACAAGATATAACATTTGATTTCACAGGTCTTGAATAGCAATATCTAGTAGATATACATTTTAAACATGCCTTTTATTTTTACATACTTATTTGTAATTTAAAAATGTAACATAGCGTATGGATTGTATGGCCGACATATAATTTTAACATTTTTTTTTTACCATAGCTATGATTTTTATTGGTATATATACATATATATATATAATTGTAAGAATTATCTATCAAAAAGTATGCTAATAACAGAACAAACTCCAATATCTAGAACAATGACTGATATAACATTCGTATTTACATTATAAATACTTATTTTTATTTCTAACGCAATAGAAACCATTTTACTATACCATAAGGACAATTAGAATAAGTGACTGTTAGGAGGAAATTATTATGATACCTGAACTTTGGACTTTGCTCGTAGATATGGAAAAATTATATATTTAGTACAATAATTTCCAGATAGCTTTTATTAATACTATTTACTTCGACCGCACTATGACCGCTGTGGAAAGTTACAATGACTTATGAATGAATGATTATTATACATGATGGGAAATGTCGGCGAACCATTTACGAAAACAGCATATAGGGTACAAATTCAAAATCAAATCTAAAAAAATTAATCAAGATGTTTCAACAGTTTGGACGTAGGATTTTATTTTTTAATTTCACGATTTTTATTCATACCGGTATTTTGTGTGACGCAATTACGCATAACGTAAACACTTGCTACTACAAAAATACTACTAAAAGTTAACAACTTTGAACTTTATCGCCAATACCTACGACTTGATTTCGGAATAAGGCGGTGCGGCGGTGTCCCATTTGATAGGTTTATAAGTGTCCGTGAGTCGTCCTTACAAATGGCGTTTTATTTTAAAACGATATTTTATTATTTATTTTGTTTGAATAAAAAAAAACATTTTTGGGATTTTTTAATTGTATTAGATAACAATTTAATTGTAGTATTACATATAAATCGTGGTACAGGGCCATTAGCGATTGTAATCCCGAAACGCTGTTCGATTTGAACCCTACTCAAGGAAATGAAATATTTAATATTTTCATACCTTGATCTGGTGACTGTGTCAATTATCATTAAAATGTGAATAAAATCATGAAGTTCAAATTGGTTTGAAAATTTGAAAATGTGATTTATTTTATAATAGATCCGTGGTCAAAAGAAAGTCAATGTCAAGAGAAGCTGATTACACTCCTAAAAATTCAGTAAGCTGAATAGTTGTGTGAAAGCGAAACACACAAACTAAGATAAGATACTTAAAGAAATCTGAGAAATTGTGCAAATATCTTAAGAATAAGTAAAAATAAAAAGCTCAATCATTATTAATGGAATAAAATTGAAAGAAAAGATTTTATAATATAGTCAGATTCACGCCGAATCCCGCAAACAGCAGGGTAGGCAAAGGGAACCTAGTGTTAACTTTTCACCACATTTTTCGAAGCATTGCATGTTGATTAGTGGAGTTTAATGCTTTTAATGCCTTGGTGCGAGAGTAAAGAGTAAAAAATTAAAAATATCATAAATAATAATTCCTTGCTTCGAGTGGGGACTGAACTCACATTTGTCGCGTTACATTCACACCCTTGTGCCCCTAGGCCACGACAATTTTATTTTTATAATAAAAAGTTAGGACAAATATATCACTACTAAAAAATAACATAACGTGAAAAATATTTTTTATTACATAAATCGTATGTTGATATAACCTGTATAATTTTATGTTTAATAAAAGTTATGTGTGCACTAGTACAGTGATTCTATTACATAAAAAGCATCAATTGTATGTCATAATACAAAATAAAATAGCTTCAACATTGACATTCAATACTTACTATTATCTAATACTGACGGCCATGACATCACGAGATAACATGCATTGATGACGACCAAGAGTTGCAAAGTATCTTTTACATCGAAGACTTCTAGAAACATAATAAAAATCTTTGTATTTTTATGATCGATTTGCTTTGTAAATGTCACAAGTTCAACGAATTTTGTTGATATAAACATTTGTAGCTTTGTAGGCAACATGTTGTTTTGTAGTGCTTAAGATAATATATGGCCTTTAACTATTTATTCCATTTTAAGAGTAGAAAACAAAGCTAAATCTTTCTTTGATGTATTTGATTACAAAAAGATACTATTATGTAACTTTTTGTAATCAAATACAAACAATAAAAATAATTATAATTATTTATAGAGATTTAATTATAATTACTTATAGGCCAGTCATGGCGTGACTTCGTGCACTGCAAAATCAACTGCTTGTGGGTTCGATCATCACTCGAAGAAGAAAATGAAATATTTATTTACGTTTATATTTCCATTTTCTTCGCGGCGTTGAATTCTGCCACTCAACACGCAATGCCTCCAGAACTCGGCAGAAAGTAGGGAACGGAGTGTCTTAACACTAGGTTCCCTCTGCCTACCCTGCTATGTGCGGGATACAGTGTGAAGCTAAAAAAAATATAGAGAAAAAATCTATACCATCTACTTTTATTATAATGACTATTAATACTGAAATAAATATTGTAAAGAGGTAAATTTCAACAAATTGTGGAGTGTTCGTTGTAAGATAGGAGCCACGCGGAGCTCGTGTGATGCCTAGTGCATCGTTACACAGAGTGACAAGTGAGTTCCAGTTATGTGAACGGGAAAATTAAATAAAAATAGGTACATTCAATGCCTCAAAAATACTTTTATGTTTTGCTTATACAGTACCTACAGTAATGAATAATCTGAATAATTATGAATATTGTGGGAGCAATGTAGAGTTAACGCTGTTCAATTGATCTATTAATCGATGAGGTAAAATAGAGTATATGATTACGCCATATATATATATATATATATATATATATATATATGTGTGTGTGTGTGTGTGTATACATATACATTATAAAATGAAAAGTAAATTTTTATAATTTTATAATAGTAATTATATTAATTGAGTTTTATTTATCAGAAGCGATCAAGTAAAAAACGTCAACAGAATTAACACAGTTAAAAATCAAGCTATTGAAAATCGTATTGTTCCAGAGGGATAAGATGCGAGCGAACTGCTAGTTAAATGAATAAAGCAAAATATTTCACAATAGAGAAAAAATATATCATTTCTAATCTTTTCTTAAGTAAATTTACTCGCAAACAATATTCGTAGGATCGCTACGAGTAACAGGACGGCGTCCATAAAGCCTACTTGTTCTGTTATAATATACCGAGTTTAGCTACTTGACCCACAATAAAGACGTCTCGTACTTCAATCTCGACAGTGTACACATATTACTGTACACGGAATAATGAAAGCCTTTCGACAATACAAGGCAAGTAAATTCATACACTAAACTTACCCTAATGGATATTTTATTCACATATGCGCTGTTAAGCTCTAGTTCAAAACAATAGACGGGTATTATTACCGAATGAAATAATGAGCATAATAATTGTGACATAGAAATCTACTAAGATAGATGTCGCATATGAATTTGTAATAGAAATAGGGTTGCGATAGACTCTTTAGTATCTACCTCACAAAGACATATAATACGGAACCCTCATGGAAACACTGTTGTCCGTCTGTCAGTCTATAAAGAGTTTATCTCAAGATTGCGTAGAGATATTAAGCTGAAATTTAATACTACATGCATTTAATATAAAATTCGCAACGTAATTAGAATACGTCATTAAAGTAAAGTATCTTACTTGGACCCACAATTGTGAAATTTTCCAAGAAGTGGGAACTTGCAATATAAATTAAGGAGAAAATTCAAGACAAAGAAATTTATATTTTTATTATAAATAAAAACTATATCAACCTTATATTTGTATCTAGTTCACACACATTAAGAGCATACACCGTAACTTATGTTTATCAATGTTTTATAAAATGTAGTATCCGTCGACCTGCAATCGTGTAATTGACTACACCTCAGTGGAAAAAAAGTATAACAAATATGCGATCTGCAGAAGACTGCAACAGCAGCCATTTCCAGGTAGCTCGATATCTGCGATTATTATATTATATTATATTTAACGTAACGGTCTTAAATGGTAACAACGACAAATGGCTGAAAAAGTTATTATAAAGGAACACTAAATAATACTTTTAATAGTATACATTTCCATTTAAAATAATAATACACACCTGTCTCTAATTCTCGCTAGTTAATAATTAAAAAATATTTAATTTAAATATTTTATTTAGCTAGAATTCTCACTTAGCATACTTATAAATATCATACTTATAAAACATAAATTTCGTCTAATAATATATATCGATAGAATTTTATTAGATGGAGGAAAATATTTTGCACGATCATTTTTCACGGTAAGACACCCCAAAGCACTCGAAGCGTGATAAAATTTATATGGGACTATCCTAGAAATATATCCTTGAGACAACACATATCAGCAGAAACGGTTAAGTTTGTTTGCTTTCAACCCTAAGAAAGTAGAGTGACAATAGCGCCTTCGTAAACTGACTAGAAGCAATGTAATTTTTATAGATTCCTGTCTCTATGTACGAACAAAGATTTTATGTGAAAGTCAAGGCCAGTCGAGGCCAGGAGCAGTGGCACAACCGTGCGACTGTAAGCGCGATAAGTAGTGAGTTCGATTCATATTCGGGAAAATGAAATATTTAATATTTGCATTTTCTCGATCTGGTAAGGAGGCAAAATGCGCCGTTGAGTTCCACCACTCAACGCAACGTCTCCAGAAATCGGCATAAATTGGAGAAATCCGTTCTCCTCTCTCTCTCTTAACGGAAACGAACACTAGGTTCCTTCTGCCTACCCTTCTAAGTGCGGGGTTAAGCTAAAATGATGTGAAAGGTAATGAATGACACTCTCATCTCAAATATACGAATGTTTGAGATGAATGTGACTGAATTTTATCTATAACTAGGCGACGCCCGACGTGGTCTTTATGACATAAAACGTAACGTTTTTTCTTATAGGAATTTTAGAAAATCTTCTATTTACAGCATCTAACTATAAACACTTTGTTTGTAGTTAGAATTTGCACTCGGAGGAATGATTATACTCAAATTACATTGAATCCCTAGTTAGGCAAGATAATACACGGGGTTCTACTTTACCACCGCTCTACCAAGACAACTTACTTTCTCTCAAAAGTGAAGAATAGACTAATTTTTGCCGTGCCCGCTACTCACATTTGAAGCGTGAAGCAAATAAAAATCATACAATAGAACGAAATTTAACAATATAACTAATTTTCCTTCTTCCGGTTATTCCATTCTCACAATAGTGATAACGAACATTTACTTTCGTAAAATATATTTCAATCATACATGCTTTGTTACAATTACGTCAATGTAATAATATAATAGTAAACTATCGCGTATGACTTAATAAATATATTATTGATTATTTCTTATCGAAAACAACTTCTTGCGTATACGAGTGTTTATGTAAATGTGTAGACTGCGTACGTAAAGTTCGTAGCTTAGTTGATTTACATTTAAGGATCACTATCATAAGCAATTAAAATTTATGTTTACATGCTACCGTGTCCCAGTGGCACCGCGTGTAGCTGCGTGCGACGTTCGAGGGTTCGTTCCCATTCGGAGGAGTCAATTACTTAATTTTTTTTTTGCTCTGGTAACGAGACAAAACACGGCGTTTCGCCAGACATGCAATGTGTCCAAGATTCAGCGGAAAGTGGGTAACGGAGTGAGCTTGACACTAGATTGATCCACCACTCAATAAATTGTCGTTAAGATAAGCGGCGAAAAGGTTCTGTGCCGAGCCTTTAACTAACATGCTTAAGAAAAGATGTGCTAATAACACTGTTGACGTAAAAAACAAAATAAACATATAGGTAGTTAACGAAACTGGTTATAAACTAAAATAAAGATAAGCGAAAGATGCGATGCTTGGCTACCAGGCAATTTATTTTTTGCCTGTATCTCACTTACGATGCCATATTTATTTTAAACTGATTAAAAAAAAGAAATGCACTTAACCGAAATACTCATGCTATAGTTATTTAATATTTGATTCATTTTTAAAATATTAAAGAGCTTTTAAATTTTAAAAAAATGTAAAAGTTATTTAAGCAAACATATGTGAAATCAAAAACAAAGCTTGTATTCAAATTCGTTGTGTTTATTCTATTCATTGTAACAGTACAATATGACCGGAGAAATCGAAATGTCAAATGTACTGGCGAAACAATGGTATGTAATAACAATAGTTATAGTGAGTGCTCTCTATTGGTATAATTCATAAGAAAAATTTTACTAGAACATGACGTTCATTACCATTATGTAAATAATATTGTCGATGTAAGTAAATATTTCTATCGTTTTAAGGATTCCGTACCTCAAAATAAAAAATGGAACCATTATAGGATCACTTTATTATCTGTCTGTCCGTCTGTCAAAAGCAATCAATTGAAGATCTGTCAAAAGCGATCAAGTCAAGCTATTTTGAGATAAATATCTCAAATTCTCTTAAATGTGTGATGCTGAAATTCATATTTGGGTCGGTTCATATATCGGTCGTGTCGTAATACGAAGTTGCTAATGCAGGATACACTGTGCATACAAAAAATATCTAAACGAAAACTTGTACATACGTATTGCAAATACGTATTTTAACGAGGTAACTCTGTCCCTGAGAAAAGGCAAGAAAGAGCTGCCTGTAAGGAAACCCCAATTGACACAATTCCATTGTTTTTATAGTGTTTTTCACCCACATCTGCCCTCTGGTATATTACATGAGTTTGTTAACAATACAGCAATTGTTCGTAGTAATATTCTGTACTGGATTACCACGCCAACTGAATACGTGATATAATATTAACATATAATATCTTTTATGCTTGGACATAACAACAAAGCTCTCAGGAAGACTGTCACAAAGACAAATGTATCCGAAAGGATACCGCAGAAATCTAGGTTTTGCAGGCTATATGAATAACATTTACATTTCGTTTACACTGAATTCGTATTGTTCACTAGTGTTATGTTTCTACTTATACTATTACTATTTTTAATGCTAACATAGTATTATGAATGGTCTCCTTTAGATATTAACCAGTAGTTCACTAACGAGGTACTAATGTATGACTGTAAACACGATAGTTTGTGGGTTCGGTTCCTACTCAATGAAAATATTTAATATTTTCATTTCTTCGCTCTGGTGTTGAGGCAAAGCGCGGCGCTGATTCAACACGCATTGCCTGTTGAATTCGGCGGAAAGTGAGGAGCGGAGTGTCTTAACATTATTGGCCTCTGCGAATCTGAACAAATTACCAAAAAAAATAGTGTTACTCCAGTTCTCAAATTAACAGAAATGTATTTAATAGCTACATTAAATGAAATTACATAGAATAAGTGTATTACTACTATCTACAATTGTTCTTTTAAATTTAAAAAGCTTT
>DWGR01002550.1:0-13486 GCA_018247715.1 Heliconius burneyi
TTATAAAGCATTTTAGTTCCAAGCGAGTTCAGTTCAGAGGGAGCTTGGAGAAATACCCACATATATTAAGTTGATACCAAATTGATGCATCAGATTTCGACGCCCATTTGCATTTTAGAAACATTTTCTTAGCAAATGTTGTTTGAATGTATTTATTTCTTTTTTATTATTTTTTTTAATTTCAATCTTTATTAACATAAATGGTAGGGGCATCGTGACGCAGTAGAACATCAGCCGACTGTGAACACGACGATCGTAGGTTGGATTCAGGGGAATGACTAACTTTAATATTTTCACTCTGGTCACTAGAAACATAACGTGTCGTTGAGGTCCGCCACTTTGGATTCGATAACGTCCGGTCTTGAAAATTAGTCAAAACAAAATTGGTGTGGTTGGTGTGCTTTTAAATTGAATTGACAAATCAAACAATCGATTGCTTCGAGTCGATTGAGTAAATGTAATGGTTATGTTGATCACCACTAAAAAGATTGTTTATTTTAGTTACGCACCCTCTATTATTTAACTTTACTGTCTGTCTGTCACCAAGCTGTAATTTAATGAACCGAGATAGAGAGTTGAAAAACAGAATATATTTTTTTATCAAAAAAAGAAATAAATGAACTGTTTTTCAACTCTTTGAAAAAAAAATCTGAATATTTTTTTTTTGGTAAATTTTCCAGTTCCAATTTTCGCAAATGAGAAAACAATGTTTGAAAGTGCCCTAAACTTATGTATAACTTTGTGTAAATATAAAGTTGGGTAATTAAGTCAGTTTCTAATATTAATGTGATTAGGTGTCTTGTAAATTTAATATCTGTTCTTCTATATTAAAATATCGATTTATGATTCGAATCGAGTTGACTTGTTTAAATACTAGTTCGAATTAAAAATAATTATTTTTGTATATTCACGCTTGACTGGCATCAATTACTCTGAAATTTACTCAATTAAGCTATTAAGTATATAATAAACATAACAGTTTGAAACGTTAACTATAATCTGTTTAACCTCAGACCCGTTATTGTATACTGTTGTATTCTATTCTATACTATACGATAAATAATTATATAACATCCCTGTTGTTCGAACATTCCCACATAATCCAATACTATGAATTAAGTTATCAAATCGTGGTTAGAATGCGTAAAGGTTTATTCAGTGTTAGTGTAGCTTTAGAATGCTTTTGGTATAATATATAATATTTTATGTTTAGCATCTCAATGGTTTAAGGCCGTGTGGTTGTGGGTTTGATTCTAAAAAATGAAGAGTCGGTCACTGGAAGGACTTCATGTGTGGAAATTCAATTCACTAATGTTTTGCATACTATTTTAAACCTATTTTTTTTAGATTTGAAAATCGAAACTGTTATAATTTTTATTAAAAAAAAAAACAACTTCACGCTTTATCCCACACACGACAAGGTAGACAGAGGGAACATAGTGTTATGAGACTCCGTTCCTCACTTTCTACCGCAATCTGAAGGCATTGTGGCGGAAAACAGAGGGAACCTGGGAATTAAGGATACTTCCATTACCCATTTTCTGCCAAATAATATAGCAGTCTTATATATAAAAACGTATGTAAATCTTAATTGTACACAGTGCATTTAAGTTATTTGCTTTTCATACTTACATGGACAAGATCTCGCTGTATAATGAACTTCTCGAACTTCACTTCGGTCGTACAAACTTAATGTTAAGACATTCTGTTTGCATTCAATGCGATGGATGTAGATGTGTGATGTTCGAGACTAAATTTGTTATGTGGTTAAGGGTGGATTAAATGTTTAACATAAATTATTTAGGGGTGGATTGTAGGTTCAAATTTGGTTTTTTTTTTCAGTATAGAAATAGAGATTTTTATATAACTTGGCCGTTCATTTATGTATATCCACGTAATTATTCTTAAAAATTGTCAGCGTTCGGACACATAAGCATTATTAGTAAAAAAACTCACAGTAAGGAATCTTTAACTTGGCTTGGCTTTGCTTTACCTAGAGATTTCGTTATTTATAATAGAGAAACAAATATCTTAATCGAGACTTGGCTGGTTTTTTACAGAATGTCTTTGGTGGGCTCTTAATTAATTAAAAATAAAGACTGTATCTTCTTAACATTTTCCCAATTTTCAGAATATGTAAAACATATGTATGTATATGAGGCCGTAATGATAAAGCGGCACAGCGTGAATGTAAACATGACGATTGTAGGTTTGATTCTTACTCAGGGGAATAAATTATTTTGGTGTGAGTAAAAGAGGACATCTCGTTTACTCACAACACGGGAACAAGGTTCCCTCTGTCCTATACGCGAAATATAGTTAGAAATTAAAAACAACTTACAATCATTTTGGTTGCGTCAATCATTATAAATCTTGCATGAGTGCAGCTTGAGAGCAACCTTCGTTCTAGCCGAGTGTGAAGGACGTGATGATATTTAAAGAGCTAAGCATTTTGTCTGTGCGTCCTTGCTTGCGGGAAACTTGAGCGGGAAATATAAACTAATATTTTTTCATATTTTAATTTATAAATATATTATTAAGTAATATGGATATTTGTGTGTAACATATGTGTCCTATGTAATTTAGGTGCATATTATCTAGTCTGCAAATAATGACTCTTATAAGGTCAACTTTTACTTAATAATAAAGTTCAAGAGACTAAATCTGACCCAATTGTGATAATTACACAATCATAGAACTTAGCAGTGCTAGATTAGGTTACGGCGCCAGTCTGCCTTCTCTTTCTCTCACACATTCGGTGACGGCAGGTAGACTCCTCTTCTCTCAACATAACGCGGACAGAGGCTTCTCTCTCCTCTCTTCACATGACTAAGGGCTTAGTGTGCGAAAGACATATACTTATTGTAGAATTAAATAGTGATACTAGTAATGTTCATACAGAAAATTCAAGTGTACATATTCAAGAATTGTATAAGAATTATATCATAAATAAGATTAGAATATATTTTATAATCAATAAAATAATTTAATAATAAATAACCTTTCCTTATCATTATTAATATTGTTGTAAAATTTAAGTAATAAGCTAAGCTTCTATCCAGTTAAACAGTTTCAATATTAAATAGTTCAACTTAGATTACTTTAAGTTGTCACTTCTGTCGGGTGTCCCGAGATGCACACGTTAATGGTTTTTATTTGTTTTAAACTATATATTATATTACATCAAATAGAGAACAGAGTGACGTGTCACTTTATACTCTGTAATTATTAATTGTGTATATATAAGACAAATTAATTTATTTTTTAGCTTGCTTTGTAATTATACGATAATTTCAATACAGTCTTAGCCGGCCCTTAACTTAAGCAATTAAAGTTGTCCAAGCAATATGCTGTAAGATGTATGATGGCTGTATTTATATATAACGTTCTAAAAAGCAAAACACGCCGACAATTTTGAACATTCTTTTGTGACATTTATTGAAATAAATATTTTTGATGATGTATTAATTTTTTTTTGCTTCACGCTTTATCCCGCACATTGCAGGGTAGGCAGAGTGAGCTTAAGAACCTAGTGTTAAGACACTCCAATTTTATGAAGAGTTTTCGTTCCCCACTTTCCGCAAAATTTCTGAAGGATTAGCGTGTTGTGTGGCTGAAGTCAATGCCGTGCTTTCCCTTAGGTACCAATACTGTCCTTGTATGGAATTGAACCCAAACCCTGTCGCATTTACCGTCACGCGCTTATACGCCAAGACTGGCTTCTTTGTATTATTATATTCTATTAAAATATAGCTTCAATATTCATATATACCGTCCACGTAAAAAAATGTAGAAATGTAAAAACAAGAAAGATACAAAGCGACGATTAACAGTCAGCAAAACATGTTGGCACAACATCGTATCAAGATTGTCTTTTCCAGTTACTTTTCTTTTATTTCTACTATTTGTATGGAGGTATATACTACAAAATGTTTGTACAAACAAACGCATTAGTTAGTTGGATTTTATAAAATTTTATTTTATTTTATGAAATACAAATATGCTGAGATAAACAGGATTAAAGAGGTTGTTGAGTTCAAGCCGCGCTAGTGAAAATATATACGTACATTTATAAATTTGGTATATATTAAGGCTTGGTGGCGCAGTCGCATAAGCGTGTAAGCGCGACGGTTTTGGATTCGATTCTCACTTGGGAGAATGAATTATAATTTTTTTGCTCTTTTAACTACCCTGTTGTATTTCAAGGCTAATATAGACGTATTAATATTGGGGATGGTAAGTGATGTTGTGGTATTATTTTTTTGAGCTAATCTCAGCAAATGCTTTCATTTGGTTCCCATATTGTAGGAATATATTAAAAGTAAGTTACCCGTCGTCTTAAGTGACTCGCTATAGAGCATTTAAAATGACGTCACCATGGATTAACATTTAACCTAGATGTATATCACGACTAAAAATATCCACTAGAAATTGATTCACATGATTTCACCCGAATCGATTGTTAAATAAAATACTTTAGATTCTCAATGTGATACATAAAATCCCACACTTTCAGCTAAATTATCGAGACAAGTTGTGTAACTTAACGCCGCCTTTTGATATACCAACGGGAAAACCAAAATAATTCTTTCCGACTATCAGAGTTTTCGGAAACAAATAATGTAGAATTAATGTCTTTATTATTATAATAAAAAAAATATTCGTATTTATAATAAAAAAAATGTTAATACCTTCGTGGCACAGTAAAACAGCATCTGACTCTAAACGCCGACGGTTGTGGGTTCAAGTCGACTCAATCAGAGATATGAATTCTTTTCATTTACTCCCTCTAATTACAAGACAAAGCGCAGCGTTTAATTCAACCACTCGTAACTCGTCACGCAATGACTAATATATAGTCAGGAAATCGAAAACAGGATGTCTTAACAGAAGGTTCCCTCAGCCCACCTTGCTATATGTGCGACGCAATAATCCTATATTTGACTTCAAAGCTAAGCTTAAACAAAAACAATATAACATCAAGAAGTCAAAACAACGAATGCACAAATTGTCATAAGTAGAGCTCGTACAACAAAGCTCATACGATCGAGCTTATGAAAAGGAATTTTAAAGAGAACTGAAGACAACAATAGGTTTAACTTTTGCTTGGAAACTTTAATTTTTCCGCCAGACGTGAATATGTTGGACAGTTCAAATGTTCTCCGCGTTGAGTAGAAGAGAATATATTTTTTGTATAAATTTTCATATATCTCCTACAAATATAAAAATAAAATTAAAATGTCTGCCTGTGATTTCAAAGTATATGCGTTTTACTAAAAGACAAATCAATGTTTTAATTTATTTGTACATTTGTCTGTGTTTTTGTTTATTCGAGCTGAAAATAACTTCAGAACAGCTAAGCTGATTTCTATGTAACTTACACCGGAATATAGAAGAGATCCAGAACGCGCAAGCTCATCTGAGCTTGTCTATCTAGACATGACCAAACATTTTTTTAAATATGTATTTTTATTTTGTATTAAATATAGAACAGTAAATTAAAATTTACTTAGTATAGATCGCCATACCAATTTTGTTTACAGGCACTTAATAATATGAAATTAATAAACGTATAGCAGGCAAAGCCGAGGGGCGCTAGTAGTAAATAAATATATATGTCGTTGATATTTGACAACTGTCTATAGTACAAACGTTTTGAAAGTTTTAAACATATTGATATATACTCTTAAGTAAAATCTGCAATAGCAGTTCCATTGTTTCAAAACAGATCTCAATATTATTTTTAACAAAAGGCTGTGAAATCAAATGCCATTCTTTTTTTTGTTTTCAAAATTTAAATGTGTAAAATTTTTAAGCGCGACGGTAGTGGGTTCGATCCCTACTCGGGGGAATGAAATATTAACAGTCATATGCTACCAAGATGGCCATTACACTTGAATTAAATTAAAAATAATAATAATATTTCTTTCTTTTTGAAAGCAACATTAACATTTATTCAGGGGGACAGCAAAAGAGGAAAGCTTGTCTGCCTGCCTCAAAATTAAGTCACTCCTGACACCAACTGACATACGACTTTTTCCCCCAAACGTCGCATTTTATTACCGACTTAAGAACTTGAAATACTTTTGAGATAATCTACTAAGCCAATCTTACAGACCAAGTTGTATTTTACCAAGAAAAATAAAATACCTTATCGATAATCGATAGATAGAGTAGTGTAAAATTTGATTTTGAAACTGTTACTCAACAACCAACTCTCTTTGAGTAAAACGATTGGCAAGTGCCTATGGTCTGTCTTCATAGTTTCTAAGGGCCGCGGGTTCAAATTCCACTACGTTAAATATTTTATGTTTTCTAAAAAAAATTATGTCTAACTGTTGATGCAATATTCAAAGAAGCGCTCCAATCATTAAGTCAATTATTTATATTAAAAAATATTTACCTGAGGGAACCTAGTGTTAAGACACTCCATTCCCCACTTTGTGCCGAATTTTGGAAGCATTGCGTGTTGAGTGGCATAACACCTTGACGCCAGAGGGACGAAATAGAAATATCTAACTAAAATGGGAATCGAACCCACAACCGTCGCGTTACAGTCACACCTTTGTGCCGCAGCGCCTTTTCATTTTTCGCGCATTTTCAATTCATAATTAAAGAAAAACCAAATCTAAAATCCAATCTCAAATCTAATTTCATCAAAATTATACAAACAGATACATTAAACCGAAATTTACACAAAAAAAAATCAATTTAACGAATTAACGTCGTAAAATATAGAACGGAATAACGCGAGAAATCTATAACGTATTTGCGTCTTGAATAATAAAGAGGCTTCGACGGTTTTTCAACGAATTAAGTGATTCATTGAGCAGCTCCAGTGGATTTTCGTTCGACGTGCATTTATATTTATTGTGCGTGCGGCTGTTGTGATATGGATTGGAAACGACAGTAATACGTTAAGTAATCACTAATTGGTTAATTAATTACTTAAATTAAAGTTATATAATTATGCAGAAATTGAAAAAGTTTAATAATGCTTTTACTCGTTTAACAGGAAGGATCTAGGTAAACACTCAGTTTAAAGCCTTTTGTCTTATTTTTCAGTAGCATAACTCATCCCCGCGCTATGTCTACCAGAGAATCTAATCTCAATAGCGATCGGAATTCATCTTCAATTCATTCTTCTGTTTGGAGTGTATAAATACATTTTTTCACTTGGCTTGTTTACCTAGGCACGGCGTTGAGTTCCGCTTATCGAAACACGTTGTCTTACAAAGTGGTAAAAAATTTCAAACACAGAGAACATGTATAGCTAAAAGCGTAAAGCTATTTTACCCTTTATTTTTCTCAATCAGGTACATTCTTAAATTTTTTTGTTTATTTTTACTCTAAAATTCCTTCATGTTGAACGATTAATTAAATTTTACTGGAACTTTTTTTAGAAAATATGTAATATTTTGGCTTACCGGTACCGGTTCAAGGCCATTCAAGGCGCAAAATGTGACTGTAAGCGCGACCGGCAGTGAGTTCGATTCCTACTCTGAGAAATAAAAATATTTATTATATTCTTCTCTCTAGTGTTAATGCAGGTAGCGCGGCGTTGAGTTCCGCCACTCAACATATAATGCCTCCAGAATTCGCCGGATAAGATGATTAGGCTGATTGCAGGATTGAACGTAAGGCTAACCAGAATATTACCCACGTAGAATCAATTTATATCTATTGAACCATTATAGATACTTAGAAAACATTACATACATATATTTATAATACGTTATCCTTATCGAATGTAATAAAAGAAAGTTATAATAATACTAATAACAATATTTTCAAAGAAAACTATAAGAATAGGCGTCGTATAAGGAGCGCTCGAAGGAAACCTATAACAATGGAAATCGGTTGGGCTATTGGCCTAACGAATATGAGAGGTATTTAATGTCTCGTTGGAATTTTCATAATGTTAGTGTAAAAAGTATAAAAGTACTTCATAATAATATTTAGTAGATATTTAAGAAATAAATGGAATTTTAGGAATTGAAAAGTATTTTTCGCTTTAAGTTAACAAAGATTTGTTTCAATTTGTCTATAGAGACGCGAATAGTACAAACAAGGCAATCGTGGCGCAGTTGCACAAGGGTGTGGCTCTTACGCCACAGTGAACCCTTGTGAGTTCGATGCCCGATCGGGGGAATATATTATTATTTATTAATATTCTCTTTTCTTTGCTCTGGCACCAAAGCAAAAACCCAGCGTTCAGTTTCGCCACTCAAAATGTAATGCCTTGAAAAAATCAGTAAAAAGTGAGGAACGGAGTGTCCTAACTATAGCTTTCCCTCCGCTCACCCTCCTATATGCGGAATTTGGCGTGAAACTGAAAAACATATAGTATATAAAAAAAGATAATTTTCCAATTACACCATTATAATAAAAACAACGACCACTCCTTATTATGTACATCTACGATCTACGGAAAGGATAAAACAAATCGTTATAATTAGTAAGCGCACTCTGCTATTTCCTTAATGGAAATATATTTTATTCCATTATAACCTGTATATGGTGGAAATAAAGGTCATAATCGTTACATTTTGTTTAGGTCACAAACATACAAAATGCTATAGCCTCGTTAGGCCCTACCAAATCGACCTCTTATTTGAATTCTAGTTGCCGTATCCATTAACGCCTTTAGATGATTCCTTTGCTTACACTTTAACAAATGTTTAATGCATGAACTAGCATGACGTCGCTTTGGTGGTGGAAAGCTAAGCCTCAAATCCCAAAGTTCTCAGCATATAGCAGGGTAGGTAGAGGTAACCTGAGAACATGATGTTATAAAATCTGAATTCTATAGGTTCTACAAAATGAGTGGAGAAACTCAATGCCGCGCCTTAACTTACCAAAGAAAGGAATGTATAAAATAATTAATGATTTAATATTTACCTTTCTCCGCTCTGGTGTCAATGTCAGTCATTGATTTCAGAATTTTCTCATTAAGAATTTCTTATATAATAAAACTATTGTCTCAGAAGATAGAATGACAAACATAATTTTAGAAACATCTGGGGATTTCAAGCAAGTAAAGTAACTTATTGTATGCGCTATAGTAGCAACAAAGGCAGTTATAACTGAATTATCTCAACTTGACGTTACAATTAGTCTTTGTGGAAAAATTTAATTCTATAATTTACTTTAAGAAAATGGTCTCATTTATTATTCTTCGTCTAAAGCATTTGAAATAGAGAACTTAGTGTTATGTTTTTACTTGTTTTTTTTTAACTTCACACTGTATCCCGCACGTAGCAGGGTAGGCAGAGGGAACTTGGGGAACTAATATTAAGGCAAGCCTTTCCCATTGAATTTCATTGTATTATGTAATGAGTGGCAGAACTCAACGCCACGCTGTGCCTTATTGCCAGAATGTAGAAATGAAAATAATAAATATTTCATAGCCCCGAGTGACAATCTAACCCACAACCGTCGCGTTTACTATAATGCTTTGCCATGACAACTAATTATATCTAATATAGTTAATATTTAATAATAGAAAAAACATTCTATTCTCTAACAAATCAAAGAAAAATAAAAAACATTTAATTTTCACAAAATAAATTATTTACATACCTACCTTCTCTAAGTAAAGAAACACTATACGTTACTATTTTACCTTTTACAAACTTTCAACCGAAGGTGACATTAGCCACGGTGAACAATTTACATGTTTTATTTGCTAAGGATTTACTAAGTAATTAGCAAAGTCGAGGACATGAGCCAGGTATTGTGAAAATATTGAAGCTTTTAATCTCAATTACAAAATATGGATAGGGAGGGAGAGGGAACCTAGTGCTAACACACCCTGTTCCCCACTTTCTTCCGAATTCTGAAGTGGATTCATTGCGTGGATATTTAAGGAAGGATAGATATCGTATATTTAAGGATTAGTTTTATCATTTTTGAAATGTTCTCTCACACTTAGGAAAGAAAAATGTTTTTTTAACCTATAAATTTTCGCTGCTACTCGCTTCATTGAAAATATGTTTTATTGTGATGATACCCTAAGATTATTTTGTAAATAACTGAAAAATTCATGTAAACACAAATAGGCTACTACTTTGTGTTAAGCACTCTGTTCCTCACGCTACAGTTTGTCTCCCTAACCGTAATTAAATTAAATTTAAATGTTATCTTTTCCTCGAGTGTGGATCGAACCCATAAACACCAAGTAACAGTTATACGTTGTACCACTGCGCCACGACGGCCTGGAATTCTTTTTCTTGTTTCATTAAGATCATTTCCCACTTTCCGCCGAATTGTAAAGATATTGCAAGTTGAGTTGTAGAAATTAACACCAATTTTTACATTGATATCTCACTTTTATTAATATTTATTATATTTTTTCTTAACTTTCCGTAATATAACAAAATAGGACGATAAAACATACTTTCAACACGTAATAGGAAGTATTTTCAATACACGAACTACGACAGGTACTTCTGCTACAATAATAAACCACAATACCGTAATAAAACACTTTAAAATTGTAAAACTGCCTAAACTTCCAGCTATTACGGCCTTATTACTTGTTTTTGCAATGTTGTTTATTTACAATGTTAATTTATAAAGAGAAAGTGAATATATTAAGGGAGGGCGCGAAAGAATATTAAAACTAGGAGTTCTGAGACAAGGTGAGGTAATTGTTTTATTAAAGAAAACTTGCCCACATAATCTTGGTTAGATGGGTGATAAATTTCAATACGAAATGAGAGTTGGCTATATATATAATAGGTGGTGGTGCTTAAGAACTTTTTAGATTTTTTTAAATGAAGAACAAAGAAGATTTATGATATATATAATGCGTCTATTTCCTCTACTGTTTTTTTTTTCAGAAATAAGAAAAAATACTACATTTATAATACAATATTGAGTCTTAAATACATAATGCAAACTTTTCCTTAAATCAAGGAATAATAAGAAGATTGATTTGTTTGTTTGTTCAGCTTCACACTTTATCCCACACACGGCAGGGTAGGCAAGGGAAAATAGTGTTAAGACACTCCACTCCCCACTTTCTACGGAATTCTGGATGCATTGTATGAACAAAGAGAAGAATTTTTTTTTTTTAAAGAAATAAGTAAATAATTTACTTTCATTTTATCGCTTTAGTAACTATACAAAACGCAAATTGATTACTCAACACACGATGTTCGAAAATTGCGAGAAATATAGGAAATGGAGTATCTTACTACTAGGTGAGGTAGGGAAACCCCACTAAATATGAGCTACAGTGAGAAGCTAAATAAAAAAAAACCCTTAGAAGACCTCCTCGAAATCACATTCAAGCACAAACTAAGTCAATTAATACACGAACTGCATATGTCAGGCAAATTGTATTCTCCCCATGACAATTTCCGTGAAGACCCCATGAAAGGACCATACAAAAGAATGTAGTTAAGACTTAAACTAATGTTCCCTAATACTCTATTAAATACCCTCGCCGTTGCTGTCGTAGGGGAATTAGTTGCTGATAATATAATATTTGATTATATGTTTTTAGTAGTTTTTGCTCGAAAAAAAAATAGTTTTGCAATGAATCTCATAAAAAACTGGATAGAGAAAGAGTGCCCACTGGTAAAATATTCCGTTCCGCATTTTTCACCAAGTTATCGAGATATTGCGTATTGATTGGTAAATCGCAATGCCGCGTTTTTTCTAAGTACCAGAGCGATTAAATAAATATCAATCAATTGGGAATCGAACTCGCTGCTATCGTGTATGCAGTCAGACATTGTGCCGCTGCGCCAGGATGGCATTTCTTTCTACTCTTTATGTTTAAATTTAAATTCTAGAAGATATTAGCAACGTCTCTTTAGTGACACTATAATGGCTGATGCAACAATTTTTCACTACTTTTCTGCCTTTTTGGAGGAGCTGCGTTGAGTTACGGAGCTTAAGTACCGTAACTCAACGCAGTAGTTTTATGATTCCAAGAACATACAAAAAAATACAGAATTTCTTATAATCCTCGCTTGGGAAACCAACCTGCAGTTAATGTCAGACGTGCCAACTGCACCGTTATAAATAATGTATCAAGTAATTTATTGAATTTTTTTACTACCTTCCTAAGTAATAATAATTAAATAAACTAAATAAATATAATAAATATATTTTATGGAAAAGGACATGGCAAACGAGCGGGTTACCTGATGGTAAGTGATCACCGCCGCCCACAACACCGCGTAACACCAAAGGAGCTACTGGTGCGTTGCCAGCTCTTGAGGTGGTTGGGCGCCGGAGCCCAGCATTACCTAATGCGTAACGCAGTGGCATAAAGCCACTAGTTCACGCCGGTATTAAATGCCGAGGGTGGTAATAACCCGGTCGAGTCTTCCCATGCGTGTTGCCATTGTTGGCGATGTGACTCTCTCACTCGTACTTTAGTCGCCTATTACGACACCACCAGTACCAGGGTAATCATATTCTAGGGAAAGGAACACACGGTGTAGCAGAAATGAGAGACTGAGACCAGTTTACTAAGACTGTAAGCGTGACAGGCCGTAGGTTCGGTCCCACTCACGGTATACAGTATGACGCTAAATAAATATATAACATACAATTATCATGTTTAATCATTTACAGCTCAGTGAAATATATGTTTATTCTATTAGTTTATTTATTAATAAACTTCAATATAAAAACGTTAAGGCCAACGATTGTCTAACAAAATTTACTTTAGATATTCTATTTGATAAAGATATCGAACCTCTACTAATTTCCCCTACCAATGTAACGAATATCTACATTAAAGTCAGTTAAGTCGACGGCGTCGATTACGTTCACAGTAAACTGTTACGAGCCAACATTATCGTATCCTTAACGTGTCAGCCTCGCGTACTGAGCGGTAGTCGATGCTGATTATGAATTGTCTTTGGGCCTTTCTATATATTAGCTTTATATGACAGTTGTTTCTAGCTATATTGGCTTAAAATAAATGAATACGATGATTTTAGATTAAAATTATTATGTTTAGGGTTCCGTAGCTCAAAAGGTAAATGTTGGATAACTTTATTGTCCATCTGTTCGTCTGTCAAGAATATTTATCTGAGGTGGCGTGGAGGTATTAAGGTGAAATTAATAGCAAATATTCAGGTCTTTGGCCCTTTAGAGTACAGGAAAAAATAAGCTTCTAAGTCAACGCAATCAAAAGATAAAATATGCATTTATGCATCGATTTTGCTACATTTTGCATAAAATTCACCGCGTAATCAAAATCTATACGGTACTTCTCCCGGATTTACAGTTATAAAATTTAGCATAACGTGAGAATTTACAATACAAGTGAAGGAATAGATTCAAATACTATCTAATATTAATTATAGATACTTCAGTAAAAAAGTTAATAAGTCCCCGAACCCGATCCGCAATATATAAAAAGGTGTAAAAGTTTAAGTGGACGAGGCTGACTCACTCAACTGGTTTTTTTTAGGTGGGCATCATCAGGTGGGCAGAGATAACACTCCGTTCCACGCAA
>DWGR01002551.1:0-13486 GCA_018247715.1 Heliconius burneyi
GCGAAATGAACCTACATCCACTGCCTTTATAATAAGTAGAAATAAGAACATTATCAAATATACTCTTTCATGAAAGCAAGTAAAGAAAATGCATATGAAGACAACTTCAAATTTGAATACATTATCTTAACTTGGCATAACACTATTCTTAGAAATTTCCAACTCATGTAGTGATCGAGGGACTCTTATATAATAACGTGGCAGGAAAACTAAGTTTAATCGAACAGGCGCGAGGGTTCAACACCACGTATGTAGGTAAACTTGCCATTGAATTTTAATACTGTTTGTAGAATGTGTTTACCGATTTATACTGAGTACACAAATGTCACTTTAAACTCAATAAGCAATTTCCTAAAACTTCAGGCGATTTGGGGCTGCGTGGGTAACGGAGCGTTTACAATAAGTTTTCTCTGTCTATCCCTGCTATATGCGGGATACAGCGTGAAAATAAAATAAAAAAACTGTTATCATACAATATTGTAAGCTGTATAATATTGTAGCTGTATAGTTTTTATTATTATAAGCTGTAACATAGCTTAAGAATACTATAAGCTATAGTTCCAATTATATACTTTTACGTATTTCGCTGTATCGCTTAAAACATAACATATTTTTAGGAGAGAAAAATAAAGGTGTTTGTTATATCATTGTAAAATGTAAAGTGACAAAATTGATTACGTCTTATCACGCAAACATAGATAAAAATCATCCTGTGTTAATATGCAGATATCTCTTATCTATGTGCTTATTCTTTTTCTCTACGCCAAAACCCTTTATCCGTTTTTTAAATTTTTCATATACGAATATTAATATTTTATTTACTTTACATACATAAATAAAATATATAAACTCATATTTATTACAAGAAAATGATTGATAAAGCTTATCTGAAACATCAATACAAATAGACCCAAATTTACAATTGATTATAATCATATATTTTTTCACACACTGCAGGATACGTTCTGGGTATCTAGTGGTAAGGCACTCCATTCACTCCAAAAAAAAATTATATCCCCGAGTGGGAATCGAATCCAGAACCGTTGCATTTATAGTGATACGCATTTATAGTGACACATAAATAATAATGTATTAGTGTTATATTATATTTGGTCGATTTTTCGAGTTTACATGGCGAGTTTATGCCTTTTGAACTGTCAACATGCACATTGCACAGTTTTTGCTAAAATTATTTTTGCATTTTTTGCATAAATAAAGAACAAACATTCAAACGTATAAAATTTTACATTTATATTAGAATAATAACATTAACAATATGACTATGTGATGATAGAATGCATCTAATATTTTGCATATAGATTATTTTATACTAGGTATTTAGATTTATTGTAATGTATGGAAATGTATTCTATAATTATGTACCTACTTCTATACGACTGCATAAGTTATTAGATACATGCTATAAAAGACAATCATAATATTAAATGCCATTTTACACATTCATTATTAGTGAGTGTTCATATCTTAGGTGCTTGCATTTAAAACAATAACGATTTTTTAGATCAATCAGGGATTTTGCAGCACAATTTGTGTCTCTGCACCACGATTGGCCTAACGATTCAAGTTTATTACTTCGCGAGTATAGATCAAACACTGTAGGGTAGACGAAATATTGTTATATGAAGACGCAGTGATTTATTTTGTTGATCTGGTGATTTCTAGGTCTTATATATACAAACGGACGCGCGCAGCTTCGCCTGCTTATTTCTACTCTTAGGGGGTGAATTCTAATAAACCATGAAACACGGGTTCAATGAAATATTTTAAAGTCTCGATTTAAAATTTTATAAAAATCGGTGGCGATTTAAAGATTTTTCCATTATAGTTATATTGTATTGAAGTGCTTTTCTCGAGATAATACAATTTTTTGTTTTGCATTTTGTCAAAAGGGTCTAAAGTTAACACTCTGTAACCAACATAGAGACTCTAGACCTAGACTAAGGCAGGCAGAGGAAACATAATACTTTTTGACACACCAATTCCCGTGCGTGTTGAGTGGCGGAACTCAATGCCGCATTATGTCTTCTTATGAATGTTATTTGGAACACCATCACCAGACCACAATACATGGATGCATAAAAAAAACTTCTACAAAAAACAGACGCCTGCTGTAAATATAACACCATTCGTTATTCCGTATTCCACCCGAGTCTGACAAGGTTACCTATAAACTTACATTTCTAATGTTTATTGCATGACTATGCAAATAGCGCTGTAACTCTTCATGAGGGTTGTCAGTTGCTTTGTTTGTGTGACTGACACTGTGTGAGTAGGCTCGATCTTATATCAATATAGGAATGGTGGGATGGTGGTCCATTCCTAGCGTGAATAAAGAGTGAAAGTTCAAAACTGTTGTAAATGCTATCCAGATACAACTAATTAAAAAAGAGTAATTCAAGGCCTATTATCACTCAGACTTGAAAAGATACCGTTCACCGCCCCTGATATATATTTATTATTTTATAATAATAAAATTGGCAAAAAAATATAAAATAATTTTAAAGTTACAGAAGCAAATAGAGATGGTCACTAAGGTATCCCAAAAACAGGTACCTAACAAAAACTAAATATTAGAGCGAACTATACTTAAATTATTTCTTTTTCATGCCCGTCGTAAGCAAAGAGCAGCTCTGAATTTCATCACACACAAAACCTAAAAAGTTGAAGGGGAAGTGTGGAACGAAACAGAAAATTATTACAGAATCAGATGCTGCTATTATCATTGATACCAGTGACAACCCTGGAACACCTGCAGCACGAGTCATATAATCAAATATCATCAATACCAATATGTAGGGGGTTCATACTACATAAATCCTACGTGTTGTATTTACTCGTCGATCTGATGTTTACAATTGTATGAAATTATACGTTTTTGTATGTAATTTGTATATTATATGAAGAATTTTGACATTTAAAACAAATAACGAGAATATTGTTTTGTTCTTTGGCATCATCTTTTTTATCGTCTTGTATATTTATATTTTGTAAAATAACTTCAGATAATATTTTTCAAAAGGATCCGTTTTTTTACACAAATTATTTACATCAAGCGCGGCGTTAAGTTCCGTTTTAAAACTAGGTTCACTTTGCCTACCCTGATACATGAGATATACAGCGTGAAGCTGATGTTTTTCATAATATTAGAAGCTGTACTCATCGAGGGATATTTTGAATATAAACATTTTAACTAGGTTAATCTAAACACATAGGTACTATGACAAGTCGCTAACAGACAGCGGAAACAACAGCAAACGGTTGATATTGACGCATCGGGTTACCTCAAATGTAACACCATACTGTCATCCTCTTTAGACATGCCACCTGAACTATATCTATACGTATTTCCTTTCTATATAATAATATATCAGCGTATAGGCTAGCTAGCTGTTTTTAGGGTAACTCACTACAAAATTACGCATAGGTATTTAAATTTTAAATGCATTTCATTTAATTTCGCCTTATATAGATAGGTCGGTACGGAGAATCTTGTGTTAAAACACTACTTTCTCTCTAAATTTTTATATATTGGTAACAGGTACTAATAAAAAACTTAAAAACGTATGAGAACATAAATCTAAGTTGTTTCTTCGTTTCAAAATAAAATATACCGGTGGCAATAGAAAAAAGATTTTTTTAAATTAGGCTTTAAATAAGAAAGAACATTAAGAAAATGGATGTTTCACGTACAAATAAAATACTAAGTATTGAATATTACGTCAGCGCATGGAACACGTGACTGCAGACGATGTTATCGAAGTGTTTCTTATCACAAGTATCGATAGTCTATCATCTTATACTGGATAAATATATTTAGTTTGGAGTATTGCATGTAGATTTTATATTTAATGTTTTTAAATATATATTTATATTAAATGCTGTTTAATTTAAATATATATTTTATGAATCAAAGACACTGGAGGAAGGTCACGTAAAAAGCATGAGGACTCCCGGAGGGCATGTACGAAGAGGTACGTTCTCTCTGACTACCCCGCTAGGGATAAAGCGTGAAGTTAAGTTTAAATGATGTTTACGCTAGGGAAGCTAATGTTTGTGACACGTTTATTGTCAAATCGTATTTTAAGCCATGTAATTATTCAGTTTTTCGCTGGATTTTCTCAGGACAATCCACCTTCCGAACCGGTAGCAGCTTCCTGTGGGAATCATACTACAATATACGCATTTATGACATTCAAACCTTTCACATAATAAAAGTAGGAATTGGAAGAACTTTCTATTAAAATTTATCGGATAGGATATGAACCCGCGGTGTCGTTCTTCAAATTGAATATTTTTATATTAATTCTGATAATTTTACAGGCAAAATAGATGGAAAGTTTGACAGAACATTAATTAATAATGTATTGATTTTCAGTGAAATTATATTTATACTAATATATCTAACTTATACTTATTAAAAAACTTTGGTAAGACATCAAAAGGTATACAAAACGAAAAGCTACTTGCGTTTCGTTTTGTACTATATATTCTGTAGTACTAATTAGGGAAGCCGGTTAATATAATTAGGAATTTGTAACAATAATTGGTCTGAATTCGTAACAATAAGAGAAAGCAATACTACGAGAAAAAAGTTGGCGAGCTGTTAAGTGGATTAAAGGAACTTCTTCGAAGAGATAAACAATATAACATAAAGTTTTTACAGAATTATGAAGTAAAGCATTGATTTTCAGAGTAACTCTGACATAGCTACGTCTTTAAATATTAAGACCTTTGAGCTTTGTCTCAAACATATTAAATAAGGTTCGAATATATTAGGTAAGCAAAGAGCACCCTACCTAGTATCAAGACACTGCGTATTTCGTTTCCCGTTCGAAGTCGAGTCATATAATCAAATAAATAGCTTTACTAAATATTCCACGGCCTTGAGTTCTGCCACTTAACACGCAATGCCTCCTGAATTCGGTAGAAAGTGAGGAACGGAGTGTCTTAACATTAGGTTCCGTCTGCCTACACTACTGCGGGATACAACGTGAAGCTGATTTATTTATTTTTTTACTAAATATTCCAAAATTTTAGAATAATGTATGAGACTATTAGGCATTTTTTCTGTAATTAATAACTATGTTGAAGTCATAGTATAAAGTTCATACTTGTAGGACCAATAAAAAAAATATAGAAACAAGAACAGAATGTATTTAGAGAAGGTAGTGACATGACAAAAAAATAAAAATTACAACTACCAAGAAATAGGGCAAGTATATAACGAAGAATTATAGCCATATTCTCCATACACAAAATAATATCATAAATTAAATCTCTAAGTAAATTTAGATTATCTTACAAATGTTTGCTGTATCCACAGTTTCCGCATAACTGTTCTATAGTATCATCGAATTACGCACAAAACTGCGTCTTTATACATATATGATGTGGGTTATTTATATCGGCCTCTTTGAACACTGTGTGCAAAATAGAGCGAGGAGGACTAACTTGTTAGTGTAAAGTTGCATATAAACATGCAGTAAATATGATTTACATCATTTTTTATATAAAGCATGTAAATTATAAAAATATAATAAAATTTTATATTATAATCTAGATATCGCCGAAACGGAATTAACCTTCGAAGAGCCACACTTCTTATAGCGTCTTATTAAAAAGGCTCGTATCAATAACAATGTTAACCCACTTAGAAAAAAAATCAGTATGAAACATTGAAGAAAACAAAACATATTAAAAATAAAGGAAACAGCATGATAATAGTTTAACCTAGATACCCAAATATCCCTTCAAATCAACAAAAAGACTTTCAACAATGAGCAAATTTAATTAACAAACGAAAGCCAAGAGAGAACCAGAGTGCAACACTAGACCTGCCCGACACCTGTGTAGTACCTGAAAGGTCACAGGTACGAGGTCGTATCGCTTAGAGCCCTGGCAGTCGGCCAGCGCGTGATGCGCATTGTTAAAATTAAGGGGGGACCATTTGTGGAATTTTTGGGAAGCAAACAGAATATTAAGCGATCATTTTTGAAATCTTATTTATTAGGTGAATCTGAAATAGAATTGGAGCACAGCGTTTTACTTATATATTTCCTTTTATATTTTTTAATAAATTTCTTAGTTGAATGATTTCATTAATAGATATATGTGTGTTAATATAATGATTTCCAAACAAATTTTATTTACCATATATAATAGACGTAATTTCTTAATTACGTTTATTTTGTATGGTAGCAGAAAGAACTTAGCATCAAGACATTCTGTTTCACCTGAATTCAAATGTTGAGTGCCGAAACTTAATTTTTAACGAAAGTATTGAGTGACGAAACTTAACTTTTAACGAAAGTGTTGTGTGGCGAAACTTAACGTTAACTCCGCGCATTGTCTTGAACAGCGGGGGAACGTTAATAATTCATTCTCCCTTTTCCCAACATCTTTTGTTAGCATTAAGACATTTCACTACGCCACATTGACAAAAAAGAAGCGACTAAAAGTCTTTTAAATAAAATAACAGAATAAAAAAACTGGTCGTGCGGTTGCAGTGAAATAACCATTAAAAAGATCGTAAAACTTGTACTCTATATTAAGATCGTGGACTTTTTAAACTGAACATTTTTATTGGCCATTTTCAAAGGATCCTTTTATCTTATCCAATTGAGAGCACGAGAACGTTATATATCTGAATTGTATATTTACTATACGATTTGTAATTGAAAAGATTTAAAAAGAAAATTTTCAAATATTTTCAATCATAAACTAGAATTGATATAAAAATCAATCTTGCTCTGTAGTATAAATCAGTATAAATTAAATATTCGCCTCATTTGCTTATAATAAATACATATTACGCATGAGTATGCTCGTAAGTATGGCTATCTAAGGCTGCGCTGTCTTGTTACCAGAGAGAAGAAATGACAACAATTCAATTCCCGAACGGGAATCGGGTGAACCTAAACACAACGTTTATAGTCGGAAGCAATGCCGCCAAGCCAAAAACGGTCTTAAAACGGTCAACAAAAGCCTTGAAGGTTTAATATGTGCTAAAAAAATTAAAACATTATAAATAAACAGTATTTATAATTTTAACTTAATTTTATCGCTCTATGTTTTCTTTTATTTACATGTGACAGCTTTTCTATTAGGGAGTCCCGATTAAAAACACTTACAGTGTAGAAATAATAATTAAAACTGTTAACAGATTGTCGTGTCGTTTTACCTCGTATATTTCAGAAAAGCTTTTAATTATTAAAGATTGAAAATTTAAATAATATATAAATGATTGTTTATGTACCTACAGAAATATAGGTTATAGCAGCAATGTTTTCCGCCGGCGTTAATTGAAACTTCAATCTATCCTTCATAGTTAATAACTTTCGTCCAAAAACAATTTTCAAACAGTTCCGATAAAAGCTTAAAGCATTAAGCTCACAAACTAAAATATCATAAAGCGAGAAATTATTTCAGTTATTATGATAAAAATAATATTAGTTTCTTTATATAGTAGATCACCAACTAGCAGCAGAGTACGTAGAGCGAACTTAAAGTTAAGGCTCTCCATTTTCAATGTTAACTTCCCCAGGTATGGATCGAACTTACAGTCATCGGGTTTGATTTCAAACATATTCCACTGCGCCACAATTAACTCTATTCAATAGTAAAAATAACTATAATTCAAATATACTCGTAAATATATAAAATAAGCACATTTATAAAATCTATTTAGAATTATGTACAAATCCACGTAGCTTCCATCGCACCGTACAAATGTTGGCAACATTCCAGAGGCCGATAAGAGTTTTATTCTATGTCATTATCACTTTAGTCTATTTTTGTACGGTTGACATTATTATTACTAACGAATGACATTGCTTTAATTTTGTACACAAAATTATTTTTCAAATGTTAATTTATAAGACTGTTTTACGTACTGTAATGGTGACTGACACATATGGAGAAGATCATATCATTGTCATAAATAAATATTACGAACATTTTCATACATAAGAATAGACAAGACTTTACATTAACTTTAGCGAATGACAGTGAAAGATCATCTACACTCAAAAAAATAATCATAAATAAAGCTTCATATTTTAAATTCAGTTTAGACTCTAAAAATCTTAAAAGTTCTCCTACATAATATAAAATCTTTCATCATTACACGAACGTACTATTCTTCCATATGCTTATACCGAGTTGTAATTTCGTTGAGATTATCGTATCATAATCTATTAAGAACAGATTAAAATTATCGTTAGATATTACAACTACTACTCTTGAAACAGATGCCTCGTAGCCTAGTTATGGATGTGGCCGAATGAATGAACTTATCATAGCTTAAATTTCAAATCACAATAGAAGGAATTTTTCTAATATAAATGGGATGGGATGGGTAGGAATATAGAGAAATCCTCCCTTGTTGCTCCTCCCTGCTCTCCAAAGAACTTCTATGCCTACTTTAAGAGCCAAAGGAAGACAGCTTTTATTTTTAAAATTAATAATAATTTAGACATGAATAAAATAATATAAAAAATACGATGACGTGAATCCACTTTTCTTACACTACCTACTTGAGCACGTTTAAGTACCGTCGCCAATTAAACCATGTCCAATATATGCACAGCCAAAGGTCCAGAATTTTTATTTTTTACGTTAAATTAATAAAAAACCGAAGATGCTTAAGTTAGCTAGTGTGAAGACACTAAATTCTTATTAAAATAATGGCGGAACTCTACGATGTTCTTCTTCAGAACGGGAACATGATACAATTTGTTCCCACGATTAGTAATCGAACCCAAAAACATCACGTTAACAGTCTAATGCTGCCCCACTGCGCCACACAAACTTCTGCAGATCATTTTTTTTATTACTATTACAAATCATAATTATTACAATATTCCTTTTATTCAGAAATAAATTCAGATAAGAGAGATATATCATATACCTCGTATCACCAAAGTGGCCTCATTGGAAGCGATAAAAACTTTTACGGCTCTCTATCTTGCGGAATTTTATCTTTTATCTCACATGTATACTCGTATGTATAAAATTGATAAGTAAGATGTCTTATTGAATATGTTTATTTTAGACATTATTCATAAAAAATACGGTATAAATTTTTTTATAAATATGTCATGTCTTAATTTGACCTTTACAACATCCAATATGTATAGGTAACAAATAAAACTATTCTATTACCAAAATGACTGACATTCAATGCACAACAACTATTACACTCGGAAATATGCACTTCAAAGCGCGGCGTTGAGTTTCACCACTCAACTCCAGAAATGGGCGGTAAGTGGTAAAATGACTTAAGATCTAATTCCTAGGCTCCCTCTACTATGAGCAGGATATTAAGAAAGGATTTCTCAAAACTCCAACGGGAACGGAGAAAGACTAGATTTAACATCCTAAAGTACACTCAAACAAAATTGCTGACCACTAATACACTTACCTAAATAACATTAAGTTATATAAAATTTTTGTAAAGAAAATATAATGTAAGTAAGTAAGAAATAACAGCAGAGCAATATGGATAGATTAGCTCAACAAACGGTATCCGATATCTCAAGGGAGCTTAACCAATTCATGTTATTGACATGTTAAATCATTGTCAATATCTCTGAGAAAACATTTTTTTACGTAATTTTCTTATAAATCCCAGTATATATATATATATATTTGACATATATGTTATAAAATGATCGAAGTATAAAAAAGAGAGTCAACATGCCTAGGGTCTCTTTACCAACTGAAAAGTAAAAAAAAAACGAATATTTTACGGAATACACTCTTAATTAAAAATTTGGTCTTATTCAGCTGACGTTGTATCCCGTATTTACCATAATAGGCAGAGGGATCCTTACATTAAATATTTAATTTCTTCGAGTGGGGATCGAACCCACAACCAGTCACGTTAACAAACACGCTTGTCCTTCTGCGCCACAATAGCCCTCATAATAAATCTCACTTATAGCAAAATGTTCAAGCTTCAGTATAACAAATAGTATTAGAATGAAACAGATATTTACCATAATAATAACCGTAATGAAACCCGACGCCGCATTCCTAACTCGCCACCAATCGAAATCACTACAGTCAATTGCAAAGGTCATCAAATACATTCGGCCGCGTACACAATAACGCATGATTTTCAGTCAATAATTTTTAAAATTATATTAATGTTAGCAATGATACTTTTTTGATAAAAAGAAAGAAAGATTTTTGTAGTTTCATTTAAGTTGTTTTCATATGAGAAGACAGCGCAAGCCTAATGTCAAGACACTCTGTTCTCTTATTTCCACTTGAATTCAAGAAATAGCGTGTTGAGTAGTGGTACTAAACGCCGCACATTTACCAGAACGAAGAAATTAAAATAATGATTGCATGTAAATGGAGATCTAACCCACAACCATAGCGTTTGCAATTAGACGCTATCCCAATGGATACCGATGTCATGAGAAAGGTTTATTAAATATAATAATAAGTTTTATTCATTCATATAGCTATATAACCTATGTCGCAGTCCTATTATATAGGTATATCTAGATTTTATTATAAATTAAGTTATAAGTTCTTAGTACAATTTTTAGTTACAATATAAAACAATCAAATAATACCAATCTGAACACATCCCAAGCATAGAGTCATCCGTGGTGTAATACGCTCATTATGTTTACGTACGTAATCGGTTAACTTGTAGGGTCGATTGTTTCATCAACAATCTCGTGAATCATGTCGGTATACTGTTTGTTATGTACAAAGAAGTATAGGTTCAAATCCAAGTTTATTCCTTCAAAAGATTTTTATCAGCTTCACGCTGTATTCCGCACACAGTAGGAAAGACAGAGGTAACCTAGTGTTAAGACATTCCGTTTCCCATTTTATGCCTAATTCTCGACTCTCGTGTTGAATGGCGAGACTCAACGCCGCGTTATGTCTCGACGCCCAAATTGAATTTAAATATAAATTGAACGCAGAAAATTGAATTCAAATATAAATTTAAATAAATATTTCATTTCCTCGTGTGGGAATCAAACCCACAACCAGTCCTGTTGTACTGTCACACTATTCCCCTGCGCTACGATTGGCCTCAGGATTTTAATATTTAAACAAAATAACACAAAAGTTTTAACAGTTTTCAATCTTAAGAAAATATATTTATAGCAAAATAGCTCCATTTATCGAGTGGTCTCTTTTTTAGACCAGATGAGAAACTTCAAAACTCTAACAATAAAAGTTATATAACAACAATATAAAAGTTTTGTCGTGACGATAAGTGGTGACTTGCGAGTCTTGTTGTCCTGGAGACACCGAGTCATGGTGCCTATATCTATTTATTTTATATAATGTCATTTTCTTTATAATGTTAAGTCTATAAATATATATTCTAAAATACCAAAAGAATATATGCAGAAACATAAAGAGATTTTGGCATACTGTAAGTTTACCATTTATTTTCTTTATATGTATATCTTCGAAAAGATATCGATGATACTGGAGGAAGTTCTCGTAAAAAGTATATGGACCCCCCTGGAGGGCATTTCTGAAGACGTTGATGACAGCGGACGAGGCGTATGGCCTGAAGAGGTATGCAGGGACCGTAGTGTTTATCGTTCCGTTCTCTCTGGCTATAAGTTTACTATGTACATATATTGATGATCTTTCAACACAGTAATTTGTAACAAACACATTACATAACACACTATATTTATTACTTAGAAAATGCTATTAAGTTTTATAGGTGTATTAGGCAATTTCACAGATCAAATAAGTTTACAAAATGGCTGTCTGTAATACTGGACATATTTAATATGAGAGATATGAGAAAATAATTTTTTTTTTCATTTGTGTTCTTCTTTGTCGTATTTATTTTTTCAGTTTTACGCCGTGTCCCGCATATAACACGATACTCAATCGCAACCACAGCGTTACAATACTCCCTTCTCCAGACACCCCAAAATTTTGAAGACATTGCGCATTGAATTTCATTATTAGAGAGAGTAAAAGAAATTACTCAATTCATTCCCTTGAATGGGAATCGAATTGACAATGACGACCTCTACCTGAACCACAATGGAGTAAATTATAAAAGAATGCATTTATACTCGTATATAACATGTATATATTTTTCTAAGAGACTGACGTGCATTTTAATTATGCAGCACGTTAACGCTTGCAATGTAACTCTTTTGAAATAGCGATGATTTCATTGTTGACCATCTTGGTTTAACAATAGTACCCGCGGCCATCGCTAGCTACTTGCCAATGCAAATGTATTAAAAACATAAATTAAGTATTCATGTTAATATTAATTACACGTAGACAGCACGACTACCTACTTGATTTTGCGACATAAGATATCGGGTTCAGGGATCGTACGTATAGCGAATAATTACTGGACTATAATTAAAAAAAATCAGCTTCACGCTGTATCCCGCACACAGCAAGGCAGGCAGAGGGAACATTGTGTTAACACACTCCGTTCCCCACTTTCTTCCGAATTCTGGTGGTAATGCGTGTTGAGTGGCAGAACTCGACACCAGGGCGAAGAAATGAAAATATAAAATTAAACAAATATTTCACTTCCTCGAGTGGGGATCGAACCCACAACAGTCGCGTTACAGTCACACCCTTGTGCCGCTGCGCCACGACGGCCTCAATTTACTTCGGCATTATTTTAATTAATAACGACAATATATATCAATAGTTAAAAATTATAATATTTAATTATAAGTGAATAGTAAAAATATAGCGAGGAACCGTACGTCTAAATGCTTGTATTAGGGATTCACCACCACGTCAACACAACCTGTACGCCAGGGAGCGGGAATGTACATTTTGCACGATACAAGCATCTCTTATCACTACACACATGCTTTATCGATTGGACAAGAGTAGGTTTAAATTGTAACAACAGCTTCATATATAAGAATTAATATTCCATTTGGAAAGTAAAGATAAATGATAAAAATCCTATAATTTTTTTATAACAACACTGAGACACTTAAAAATCAGCTTCATGCACACAGCAAGGTAGGTAGAGGGAACTCAGTGTTAAAACACTCTCTACTTTCTGCCGAAGTTTGAAGGCATTGCGTGTTGACTGGCGGAACTCAATGCTTTTGCCTCGATACCAGAGCAAAGAAACAGAAATATAAATTTAAGTAAATATTTCGTTCCCTCGAGTGGGGATCTAACCCACAACCGTCGCATTACAATCACACCCCAGTGCCTTTGCGCCACTACGGCCTCTGAGACAATTTATATTGATAAATATTTCCACAAATAGAATTTGAACCCATAACTTAACACGACAAGCAGACATATCGTCTGTCAGATCGTTTTACAACTGCGCAAGGGCTACAACACAATGCTTGATGCAAGACGAGATGTTTGTGAGACGTTCAAAGAAGACTTGTTATATAATAAATTAAAAATTATGACAATCAGATTACATTAAATGAAATCAATAAACCACCCAAGTTGTTGTCTGCAA
>DWGR01002552.1:0-13486 GCA_018247715.1 Heliconius burneyi
CCCTCTACCGACCCTACTGCATGCGAGATACAGCGTAAAGCTTAAATTATGTTGTTAATTTTTAATATGAAAACTACTATTTATAAATGAAAATATGAAAACTACATTTATATATCACTACTTCGAATGTAAAAAAAGCTGTTACTGCTTGGCTGTGAAGCCAAGATTATGACTATAGAAGCCTTAATAGAAGCCTTAATGCATCGGTGAATTTGCACTACACACACAACATGCATACAAGCACATACATGCCTTACGCACACACATATACACCCACACACCACTAACAAGCAGACAAACATATGCACACTATTTAGCTCAAATTCATTTATTTGCATATATTTAGTTATTTATTAGTATTGTTGTCTTCTATATATTTTATATCGTATGTGTAAAGCTATAATATATGTTATTTAATGTTGTTTCCACAACGAACGTATAGTGTTATGGAAGAGCGGGGCCTCCTGTTACAAGTAGTAGTATTATACTAGTTACTTACTAGGGTGGTCTCATTACTTTCTACCTAGTTAGATGAAAAAGTGAAACTAAAATAAGTATATTTTATATTTATATCAGATTCATATATTAATTGTCTTGGAATTCAGCTTGAAAGTGGACGCGAGAAAAGGGTATTTTAAATCGCATATCGCATTTTGCTAAATTCTCTCTGCCTTCTCCATTATAATAAAATCGATTTCTTTAAATACAGGATATATTTTAAGCCCTACGCTATATATCCCCTATATAGCGTAGGGTTTAAAATAAACGACAAAACAAAACTATACAATTCTCAAAAAAACAGACATTACATTTGAGAAAACACATACGTAAGTCACTAAGACACTAACACTACTGCCAAATGAATGTTAGTAACATGACTCAACAGATTAGCCTAAGCATTAGTTTCCCATCCCAAGCCATCTGCATTTGCATCTTCTAATGCTATTTGATACGAGTACGCGTATACTGTCCACGACATCTGGCTTATGGGCTATTTCCGAGCAATTCTCGCCAAATTACTTTATAATATATGGAAGTTAATTCTTTTTGTGGTTATATATATATATATATATATATATATATATATATATACCTATAAATGTATTAAGTTTTAAGTTTCTTTTTTAAAAAACGCAGATTAGGTACAATGTAAAGTTAAAATAAATGTCCAATCCAAGCTAAATTGGGTGGCGTAACTCAACGCCGCGCATTGCCTTGACATCAGAGCGAAGTAAATGGAAATTCAAGTTTCGAAGGTCTAGTGGGATTCGAAGCCACAACCAGTCCGACCCAGACCCACTTGTACTCCTGCGCCAGGACTGGTCTCAAATCAATAGTTGAGGTGAAATATTTAGAGTTTATTCAGATTTACAAACTTAACTTTTAAGTCAAAAACAAATATGATAAAAATTACATTTAAATTATATACCATGCTAGAAGTAGGGAACCTATTACTAAGACAATCGGTTTAGCTTTCGAGAACTTACTAAATTGCGGAACTCGACGCCACTTTTGCCATCAAATTCACCGTTACTCATCATCCATTCCCTTCATAGTATAAAACTTTATTATTCTAGTAAACTATGGTATAAATAGTTAAATACTATAGAAGCTATTCTCACATGCAGTGATGCAAAACACGCAACTATAATAACTTAAGTTATTTGTCACTACCGCGAACGGTATTTAAGTTAATCCCGTTACCGTTACTGAGGTCGCATAATACAGTTGACTTCAGATTTATGGGGGGATAGTAAAAATATTTAGTTCCTTCTTTACTTATTTAGAATGAGTTTGTTTGGGATTTCTTTGTTTTTGTAAAACGTTCGTTTTGTTATAGTTTTTGATTTGTATATCATTCGAGGTAGAGCATGTTATAACAAGATATTTATCAATACTAGTCTAATGAAATTAAGTAAATAAAGTTATTTGAAAAGCAATATTTAATAAATAAAAAAATCTTTATCGAGAAAAATCTTTGAAATACTAAATCTTTGACGAGGCCGTCGTGGCGCAGCGGCACAAGGGTGTGACTATAATGCGACGATTGTGGGATTGATTCTCACTAGAGGAAGTGAAATATTTATTTACGTTTATATTTTAATTTCTTCGCTCTGGTATCCGAGAGGATCCCTCTGCGTACCCTGCTGTGTGCCAGACACAGCGTGAAACTGATTTATTTATTTTTAAAATCTTTGCTCCCTTTCAGAGTAGACTTAGTTCAAAATAACAAAAATCACGACTACCTATAACAATAATAAGAAACTACAAAAGTAATTGAGGAACGACGTGACATAGGGGTACATGTGTGTGTGACTGTACATGCGACAGGGTGTGGGTTTCATTCCCACTCGAGAAAATTAAATATGTAATATTGTCATTTTTTCGCTCTGGAGTCGAGGCAAGTTCCTCCCCTCTATACATAGTGCCTCCAGAATTTGGTGGAAAGTGTGGATCGGAAGAGCTTTTATGGGAAAAGTCAAGTTCCCGGGTTCCATGCGGGACCCTGATATGTGCGTGTAGTAGTGTTAGTAAGCTTCTTTACTACATAACTTTCCTTTAATGTCCTGTAATCTTATAATATACTTAATAAACACTAAATTCAAATGATAACGAGCCAAGTTTATTTATTATTATATATTTAGTTAACTCAAAACGTGGGGACTAGTGAAGATATGGAAAACACTTAACATAGATAATATCAAAATTATAAAGTTTATATCATAATATAAAAAATATATAAAATGTTATTGAAGTGCTAATTCTATATTTATATAAGAAAATTATAAACCAGCCGCCATGGCGCTGCGGCACAAGGGTGTGACTTTAACGCGACGGTTGTGGGTTCCGTCCCCACTCGAGGAAGTGAAGTGAAATATTTATTTACATTCATATTTCCATTTCTTCGCTCTGGCGTCGAGGCAAAGCGCTGCGTTGAGTTCTGCCACTCAAGACGCAATGCCCTCAGAATTCGAACTCAGAAACACTAGGTTCCCTCTGCCTACTCTACTACGTACGGGGTACTGCGTGAAGCCGATTTAATTTTACAATTATAAATTAAAATATATTCCAACAAATAAATGCTTAAACAAAATATACAGTTAAATTCCATTACCAACAGCTATGCCTCTATAAGGACTACTTAAGTAACAAACTACTTGATTCCTGTTCCGAAAATATGTGGAACACATAAAAAAAAGTAGTAATAATAAGATAATATTATACGTATTAACTATATATGACAAACATTTTAATTGTGCGATATTATCTAAGGAATTTTCGGTATTCACATCAATTATACAATCTCCTTAAGCATTCCTTTCGAAAAGAAAAATTCCAGCATTTATAATAATATACAAGACTTAATAAATTGCAAAATAAAAATTTAAAAAATCAGCTTCACGCTGTATTCTGCACGCAGCGGGGTAGGCAAAGAGAACCTAATATTATGACACTCTGCTCCTCATTTTCCCTCAAATTTTGGAGTTCTTGGGTATTGAGTGGCAGAATTCAACGCCGCCCTTTGCTTCAATACCAGAGCGCAGAAACCAAAATATAAATTTAAGCAAATATTACATATCCTCGATTGGTAATCGAACCCACAACCAGTCGAATTTACAGTCACACCCTTGTGCCTGCGCCACGTCCTACCTCAGAACTTCTACGGTAAAAAAATATTACAAAATTACTAAACGAAACAAAAACTTGTTGTAAGCTCCATACTAGTAGAGTCCAGATAGTTAAAGCTAGAATGCGACCTGGCATCATAAATCAAGGGTGACGTAAACTGACGATTTAATACCATTGCGGGACTTAATAAAATTACTCCTAATATAGCAGACTAAGATATAATTCAACGTTAAGTTGAAATAGATTCGGTTTTGTGGTAAAAAAATATATTTAATGAAATCATATATTTCTTCACGATGAATGCTGCATATAGCAGAGAAGGCAGAGAATCTATAGACAGACGTTTCTCCTAATCTTCACCAGACCGACCTGACTCAGACTGTTTTGGTTTTTTGTTAAATCTTAGAGTTTTTTAATTAAGTTTGTATTTTAAATATGATTTTCATCTACAAATATATATATTTTTTTAACTAAAACGATTATTTGTAAAAATGTAAGTAATTATAACATTATACACTTGTTAATTGTATTTTGTCCCACATAAGGATAAAAAAATATTTTTCTAAGCCAAATAAATAAAAGTTTCATACATTAATTTCAATGTAAAAATTGAATTTTACACCTAAAAATTTGAATCAAATATGATGCAATCCCCACAACAACATTTGCCAGTAGTTAAGTAACATTTATGTTTTAATTTTCACCGGATCCGGTTATACATCGATTTTTTTATAAGTGGGTATTGTATTTTAAAGAAGTACCTTGTATCTGACAAGACCTGATCGGCAACTCAGAAGGTTTTCTTGCGAGATATCGATTTTATCGATGCGTAACAATAATGTCATGTTGTTAACCTCATTACTGTATATTAGAGATATGCATGTAATGTACTACTTATAACATATTAAACATAATCGTATGTATGTTTGTATAATCTTTTGAATTATCTCTTTAACTATGTTCTTAACGGCACAGCGGCACAAGGGTGTGACTGTAACGCGACGATTGTGGGTTCGATCCCCACTCAAGGAAGTCAAATATTTATTTACGTTTATAATTTCCATTTTTTCGCTCTGGTGTTAAAACAAAGCGCGGCGTTGGGTTCTGCCACTCAACAGGCAATGCCTCCAGAATTCAGCAGATAGTGTGGAACGGAGTGTCTTAACGCTAGGCTCCCTCTGCCTACCCTGCTGTGTGCGGGATACATCGTGAAGCTGATTTTTTATGGTCTTAATGGCGCTTTAGTAGCTAATTTGAGTTAAAAAAATTGTCATTGTATCACGCATTCGGTTTATGGGAGATTTTTCTTCACGCATGCCTTAGGGATCGCGTGATATAATCGTTTACATAGGTCGATATAACCCGCATGCGGGTTACGGGAAATTGCCAACCGGTGAATTTCCTTGGTTGTTAAAACACGTGCGGGGACCTGCATGTCGTATAATATACATAGCTTACTTAGAAACGTTATTTAAAATATGATCATTTTCCCGAGTAGGGGTCAAATCCCAACTATGGTTTACAATCAGATGCTGTGCCACTGGGCCACGGCATCTTTGGCTTAACTTGTGTTAAATGAAATCAGCTTCACGCTGTATCCCGCACACAGCATGGTAGGCAGAGAGAACCACTTGTAAAGACACACCGTTTCTCATTTTCTGCCGTATGCTTGAGGCACTACGTGTTGAGTGGCAAAACTCAATGCCGCGCTTTGCCTCGATACCAGAGCGAAGAGATGGAAATATAAATTTAAATAAATATTTCATCTCTTCGAGTGGGGATCCATCCCACAATCAGTCGGTTTTACAGTCACATCCTGTGCCCCTGCGCCATGACTGGCCTCAACTTGTGTTAAATTATTTTTATCTTTTAACTTAACAAGACTATAAGTGACAATATGTAGGTAGTTCAAAGTGTAAAGGAGTCTTATATCTATTCAGTGTCTTCATTCCCACCCACGAGATGCGGGCTATCTAAGACGATAAATTTAACGTAATATAAAGTAGATATATAAACTACTAGCGACCCGGTCGCGGCTTCGCCCGCTTAACTACTGAATTATTTACTCAATACACTGTATATTAAAACGCGAACGTAATTCAGTGTATTAAGCAGATAATTTAGTAGTTTAAGCGGGCGAAGCCGCAACCGGGTCGCTAGTATATAATAGGTATTACAAGGATAGGAAAATACTTAGAGTTAAAATATATAAAGATGAATTCTTTTATTTTTTTATTCTTTTTTGTAACAAACTTTACATTTTCATTTTTGTAATTGGTTTATAATGTTACAGTGCGGTCAACAAGTTATGGCTACCCTGCACTTAGCTATTGAAGACGCAGATTTGAATTCAGGAGTTTTCATACATTTGAATATTTTCTTCCCAATCTAACAATGCTCATAAATTCAAAAAACACAACTTCGGAGCGGCCACTACTTGTTGACCGTACTGTACATTAAATTTTATCACATCATTAAGATGCAATACCTTCGAGTATATTAGATTCATTCAATACCACCAACGCAATAATTAATTGTAATATAAATACCGATAATTACATACTAAATACCGCAATCCGTTAATTAAATTACTATTCATAAATCATATTGCATTATAATATTTAAATTGTTTCATCATTCATATGTAAATAGTTAATATTTTTAGATATTTACTAAAATTTTCTAAAAAATTGCGGCCGTCGTTGCCCAGTGCATAAAGGTGTGACTGTAAAGAGTGCATTTCATTGAGTGTGCCTCGAATCTACAACCACTCTTTACAATAGACACACTCAATAAAAAGATTTTTTTTATTAATATTTTCATTTCTTCGCTCTCGCACGGGCACAGAAGCCCGACGTTGAATTCCGTCAATCACCAGAGCGTTTTAACACAAAGTTCCCTCTGCCTACCTTGGTTGTGTGCCAGATATGATGTGATGCTGATGCTAAAAAACATATGACATAGTTTTGTTTGTATTTGTTCTTTTTTCATCTTTCGCGTCATGCTGGCTAGGAAGGGAGAGCCTAGCATATATAATCATTGAATACTGGGTGGTGCAACCTAAATCTATTATGTAATAAGCTGGATGTTTCTTAACTTTATGATATATATCGAACATAGCAGAGTAGGCAGAAAGAATCAGGGAACCTAGTGCAAAGACACACTGTTCCCATTAGGACACTTCAGTTCCCCACTTTCCGCCGAATCCTTGAAACGTGCTACTACTACTGGGCCCCAATATTTAAAATATAAATAATAATGGCTTTTGTTGACATCACCAGTATCAATTAAAATTTATCAACAATATAAAAAAACAAAACTAATATTTTAATTATTTTAATAAACTTTAAAAAAAAATCAGCTTCACGCTTTATCCCGCATACGGCCGGGTAGACAGAGGGAACATAGTGTTAAGACGCTCCGTTCCCCACTTTCTACCGAATTCTGGAGGCATTGTGTGTTGAGTGGTATAAACTTTTAATAGCATATTTAAATGTTAGATATTTAAAATAATTATCTTCTATCATGTGGCAATAGTAATGGCTCAAACAGTACCCACAACTGGGTATATACTCGTATACCTATAACCCACATATGTTTATATTTTGTTGGGTATCTTAATAAATCACGAAGACAGGCAAAGCGTGGGCTACAATCGAAGCGTACGTAACTATTAAGATGATTCAGCACTTGGTGAATCATTCGAAGTGTATAATTATACAATATTGAATCTCTTTAATGAAAACTTAATATAAGAAATTGAATTTGCGCTTATGGAAGGAAAGGAAGATAAATTTGTTGGTTTTTTAACAGGGTTAGTAAAGGAGCTTAGTGTTAAGATACTCCGTTCCGAATTTTCCGTCCATTAGACCTTGACCATGACTTATTTGGGTGGTTTTGCACTCTAGACATAATATACGCATGTTGATAAGTAAAAACAAGAAAAAAATATACCACTTTTTTAGCGTCACGCCGTACCACGCACACAGCAGGCTAGACAGAGGGAACCTAGTGTTAGGACACACCGCTTAAAATTATAACTCAAAATCTGGAGGCTTTGCGTGTTGAGTGGTGATAATTTATAGCCGCACTTTGCCTCGTTCGTTTCGTTCTTACAAGAACCTATAAGTTCTGGCGGTTGAACCGATTCGTAGCAACTGCTATGACGGCGCCGCCATTTTATTACTTATTTAATTATACTTCTAAACAAACATCCAAGTTACCTTACTTATATCCGTCAATTATTCCAAATAAAATAAACATGATCTGTCGTTATTAATAATTAACAAGATAACCTTGTAACGCAGAGTAGATTTAGATTACTTTTACAGTCATATTTGTTAAAGTACTATTTAACGGCCGAGCTTAATTTATATCTAATGGCAAATAGAACGAGCAATTTTAGAACTACCCTACACTTACCAGTTATTAGCTTTTAAGTTTAATCTTTCAAGGTTTAATTTGTAAAGTAAATATTATGTGAGAATTATGCCGTGGCGCAAGGATGTAACTGTAAACGCAATGCTTGTGAATTCGATTCTCACTTGGGGGAACAAAATATTAAATATTTCATTTTCTTGTTTTGTCATTAACAACGCAATGCCTCGAGAATGTGGCGGAAAGAAGAGAACTGAAATGTCTTAATGGGAAAAGAATATCTAAATACTAGTTTTCCATTTTTCTTCTGCCTATATTAGGGATACAGCATAAGTGCAAGAAAAATCTCATCATCATCTCTTATTGTTTAAACGTATTGTAAGAATACAGATAAATATAAAATGATTAATATATTTTTTGCAATGTCTCAATGAAAGTATATTAATAGCTTGTTACTGTCCTACTTACAAGATTAACAAAGTTCTTACGCTCATTAAAGCGAGGGCTTAGAACTTCAATTATACGACTGCAACTTATCTAGAAAATGGCAGAATTATACTCTACTATATAATTGGTACTTTGGTTGGTAAACAGACTGGTCCTAAGATAGTCCAGTTCAATAAAAGAAAATAATTAAATATATATATTAAATAAAAAATATGAGACAAAGCGCGGCGCTGAGTTCTGCCACTCAACACGCAATGCCACCAGACTTCAGCAGAAAGTGGGGAACGGAGTGTTTTAACACTAGGTTCCCTCTGTCTACCCTGCTATGAACGGGATACAGAGTGAAGCTACAAAAAAAATCCACCAAATATACTCGTATATGAACCCACTACTATCTCATATGTCTAAATAAATTTATCTCAAAGTTTTTGACGTTGATACACGTTAAATAATATATATGTCACAAACAGATCTAAATAATCTTTAATTTAAATAATAAAAAATAATATTTAAAGATTTCAATTTTGTATGTCACGCTGTATATTTAAAACACACTATTTTGCATGTTGTAGCCCATAACTTAGCTGGCTTGGATTATAAAAAAATAAACTCTATTTTTCCCCTTGCCGTAAAAAATCAAGAAATCCCCTGTAGAAATTATTATCTGAACTCCAGCTTTCCTGATGCTTTAATTTCGGCTGTGCTTTGTCTGTCAGTCACTTAGCAACAATATATATATATAATAAGATTTTTTCTTCTTTTATATATTCAAATATATATTTTCAATTATATAAAGATAAATTATTTACTATCTCTATAATTAAAACGATTTGGTTTAACTAATGTCACCCAAACCTATTATCAACCTATTTAAAATATTCTTCTGTGTAAACATGCTGTATTTATTGTTATATTATGCCCATTATGTAAAAATAATGGTTAATTGTTACATTCGACTCGCCGCTAATGTGTGTCAATATCGTAAGTCCTCTCATATCATAAATACCTTTACTGTTGACACTAACGGGCTATTTCTTGAATTTTTCATATATTTCAAAGGAATTTTATAATGATATTGAAATTATTGTTAATATATTTTAGGGTTCCGTACCTCAATGAGATAAAACAGAAATCTGATAGGATCACTTTGTGGTCCGTTTGGCCGTCTGTCATAAGAATATCAATCTGAACTTAATATCACATACTCTAGACCACGGTTCCTTGGAACACAAGTCTAAGTCAATGTGTTTTTTGCTTTAAATTCGACGCGTAATGAAAACCTATAGAGTACTTTCTATGGACCTACAATTATGAAATTCAGCGAGAAGTGAGAACTAACAATACAAATTAAAGATAAAAAAACAAAAGTGAAATTTTTAGATACGTTATAGAAAAAATAATTACAAAATTATGATTATAGTCTATTTCATACAAAATTAATGCATACATATATGCAAATTTAAGTTAATTTATGTTTGTCGATTTTTAAAAATTAAGAATTGGGAAATATCCCACTGGCATTTAATCTTGAAATTGTTACGGAACCCTCGAAACGTAAGTCTGACTCGCATTTGACCGGTTTATTTTATATTAAGTATTGGGTTACAATGATTACACTCGTAGTTTGTTAAGTCAAATGTCAAACTCGGCACCTTACTTTGTAATTATCATAAATATGAACTCTTACGTATTATATTTCGTCATTTTAGTTATAGGAATCTTTAGTTAATTTCATTATTTTTTTATATAATATATACGATTTAAATAATTTTAATGATTAGAATAATTATGCAATAGGCGTAAGTCCGACCCCACTTAAGGAAATATTTATAAAAAAATATATTTTTTTACCGCCAAGCCCTATCCCGCACATAGCAAGATAGACAGAGAGTGGCTGGATACAAATGTCAAAAGTCTCGTTGCCAGAGTTACATCAATTTTAAAAGAGTTTTTTCTAGATGAATAAAGCAATTTAATATACATATAGTTACATACAAATATTTCAAGCTTTTCAGTAGCTTCGCGTAGCTGATTCATAGTCAATTATAAATAAATTATCCACACGCAACTTTATACTATTTTGTAAAACGTTCGTGTTATTCTTGGGATAAAAAAATTTATTCGTACGATGGTTTGGTACAATACAATTTTGCGTTGATTACAGATTTATATCCTATTAATAATTTTAATAAAATACAATATCCAATAAACGATCAAAAACTTTTTCTATATGTACTTACTAAAAGTCTTATACAAAAGTAAAAATAAAGATACATTTTGTTTTTGTTTTGAGATTCACGCTGTATCTCGCACACAGCAGGGTAAGTAGAACGAACACAGCGTTAAGACTCTTAGTTCTCCATTTAACTCTAAATAATGGAGGCATTGCGTGTTGAGTGAACTCGAAGACACGCTTTGCCTCCACACTGAAGTGAAGAAATATTTCATTTAATATTTCATTTCTGCGAGTGGGCATCGAACCTAAAACAGTCGCGTTTACGACTGGCTTCTTAAAAATAATATTTTCTGGCTAAATAACTTTATATCTAGTCTTTTACTTTATATCTAGGTTATAAAAGGTCAAATGTATATAAACAATCCTGTAAAACTTTGGCTCGATCCGTGACGGTTATGGACTCATCTTATTTACTTATCAAGATAAACCAAGATTTCATTATTTAACCCATTTCAGACTGAGCGTGATTTATTGAACTATGACCGATCAATTCTTTCACACCACATAAATGGGACTGCGCTTCAAAAGGCTTGATTCTAAAGCAAATAAGCGTATCTTATACGAATCTAATGAGTGGCAAAACTTAAAAGTTAGCAAAGCTATTCCAATATCGCCTTTATTTCTAAAATTATAGAAGTCAATACAAAACAAAGCTTATAGCTTAAGAGGTCCAAATATTTCTCGTTCCCACGAGTAGCGTGCGGTGATGAGTTTTGCCACGCAAGTTGAATTTTAATGACCTATATTCAAATTAGAAGACATCATACCATTAATTTTCTTCTTAATCTTTTTATCGAACACAATGTATGGTAGCATCTTACCTAAGTTGTTGTTTGGAAAATATATAAACAGTATATTTTAGTTAATTAGCTTTGTACATAGATATAAATAAATGCACGAAGAGTGATGAAATTCCCTCACGTTCGTTCTATCAAAAGCTCAAGATTTGAAAGCTCAATGAATCCGATTTTGTCAGTCAAAGTAAGATTTAGTGAAATAAATGTACAGAATATTGTTTGGAGTATTTTAAATGGACTATTCTTAAAGTTATGATATTTATGTAAATAAACTAGTTTTTCTTATTTAATGATAAGGATCCCAAATTGTAAACAACTTTTCAGAAAACAAGCGGCTATCTTACTGTAATAGATACTGAAACCGGAAATTAACCTAACAATGACATTTCAGTTTCGAAGCCAGTCGTAGCGGAGAGGCACAAACGACTGTTAACGCAACAGGTTATGTGTTCAATTGCCACTCGAGGGAAAGAAATATTTAATTATTCACTTCCTTACTCTGGTAATGGCGTTGAGTTCCGCCACTTAACCCGCAATGCCTTTAAAATCCGGCGACAACTGGTGAACGGAAGTGTCTTATTGGGAACGGAGTTTCTTAAGACCAGGTTCCCATGTTCCCTCTAGTTACTCTGTTATACGCGTGAGACTGAAAAAAATCACATAACCATTAATAATAGTCGTCCATAATTTCCAATTTACCCAATCCACTTCCAAGCCGAACATAATATTATATTATCTAAGTAACTTTCTAGCTTATGTCGTGGATGCGATAGTTTCAAAGGCCAAGACTCGCTTGACCTACTATAGTAAACCCATTCATTTTTAAAATCTCGTAAACTGATATCCACGCCCACAAATAAGAAAGCGATCTAATGAAAAACGCTTAAAATGTGAAGCAATTCTTTCTACTTACATTTTATACATTAATCTACTTGTTTCTGACATAAGATTTTTTCTTTTGCGTTTTTACCGTTTTTATTCATTCTTATTTTTTAGGTTCCCACTGCCTATGCCTACCTTGCTATGTACGAGATAGAGAGTGAAAGTAATTTTAAAATATATGGAAGGAAGTAATTATGAGGGATATGTAAGCAGTCTTAAACAAGTATATAAAAATCTAGTGTAATTAAAGTTTCTTTCGAGTTATCTATTTGGTTAGGACTAAATCTATTTAAATAACTTTATAATACTTATCAATATAACGTTTAATTGGAATGAATGTTAAAATTCTCTTATTTTAAGGATTCCCTTACTCAAAAGATAAGAACGAAGCCCTTTTATATAAAAACTGGATCAAATATTGCAATCCATTGAAGCGCTGAAATGTTGAGATCTTTAGTCCATTGAAGAGCTGAAAAAATCACAATATTCATGCAAGTGCATATGCTTGCAAACTTAGGTTTATCAACTTAGGTTTAACAACATTATGTACTTCCCATTGACTTACCATACTGAAATTGAAACGGAAGACTCGGTGAATCCGACTCGAACTTAACCGGTTTTTTTACTTTACACAGGCATTGAATATGAAAAATAAAATGGCTATATAAAATCAAATCAAATCAACTTCACGCTGTATCCCGCACACACCAGGGTAGGTATTGGGAACCTAGTGTTAAGACACTCCGTTCCCCACTTTCTACCGAATCCTGGAGGCATTGCGTGTTGAGTTGCATAACTCAACGCGGCGCTTTGCCTCTACACCAGAGCGAAGAAATGGAAATATAAACGTAAATAAATATTTCACTTCCTCGAGTGGGTATCGAACCCACAACCGTCGCGCCCTTGAGCTGCTGCGCCACGACGGCCTTTGTGAAAGAATTTTTAAAAATATTTAAATAAAAAGCTTTAGATTTTACTTTACAAAGTAGTCTGTTATCAGACAATTCAATCAATTCAATTAGTCCTTCCTACGTTCTTAATTAGATGAATTTCACCTTGTTGCGTCAAGATAAAATTACTTACCACCTACAGTACTAATAGACGTGTCCTACATACA
>DWGR01002553.1:0-13483 GCA_018247715.1 Heliconius burneyi
CTTTGACGATTGGAAAAACCGTTGGCATAAGTGTATTGTATCTGAGGGGGATTACTTTGAAGGGGACAACATAAATATTGATAAATAAATATTTTTTCTTAAAAATACAAAGTCACCTTACTTTTTGAACAGGGTGGTATATCTTAACCAGCGACCCGCTCGCGGCTTCGCCCGCTTTAATTACTGAATTATCCAATACGTGCAAACGTACCTAAATCTACTTTGCTTTAGAGCCAGACAATGCTGCTTGCTGTTAGCTCTATTGGTTTTTACAGCGACACTGGTAGGGTAGGGAAGAGAGTACTCTGTCCCTGAAGAAAAAAGCAAACACTACGTGGCTGCCTGTGAGGAACAGGCGGGCGTGGCGGAGAGCGAAGGGACGCATGACGAATGGCGAGCCGTCTCGCAGCAAGGATTTTTTGATATTGTAACAACTTCTAAAGTACTTATTAAAATAAAAAATTGTTACAGACAGTTTTGATCTACATTACATGGCCAACGTAACTAATATACTTATTTTTATGCTGAGAGTAAGGGATAAGTGAAACATGAGTCGATACAGCTGATGTGTCAACAATTAAATGTGTTTTTCTCTAAAGCTATTCGTAATTTCGAAATAGTGTAAAAAGCAAATTTTATCTTCATTTAACGTAGAAATTTAATAAAGTATTAAAAAGGATAAGGATTAATACCCAAATCGAAAAACATCCCTTTCAATAAAAAATATATTCAAATTACAATTTTTAGACCGACATATGATCACCACACGTTATTCTTAAAAGATACGAATATGCTGTCGCTGACTTTTTGTGGATCTTATTAAGAGGAACAATACTCTAACATATTATTTTCATTTTATACTTACCATTAAAGCACCGCATGCGTAAAAGTGTTTCAACGGGTAGGACTTAACACACATTTATTGAATTAATGTTAATTTACATAAAAATTTACAAACAATAAACTATATATGAACCTTCCCTGAGAAATACTCGACCTAATGGTGATGGCGGCATCAGAAGGGATTGAATCTACGACCACCAAACAAGAATTATTGTTACGAAAAACATACACACAGGAGTATCGACGTAAAGTTTCGACAAATCTGATAGTGATTACGGTATTCAAAGATAATATTCATGAAAGTTATGAATTTCATATACGAAACCCTTGTATCATATTGAAATTATAAACAGTGTTAGTGAAGCAAAACTAAATCTACATATAAATCAAATCAGCTTCACGCTGTATCGCGCACAGAGCAGGGTGGGCAGATGGAACCTAATGTTAAGACACTTCGTTTCCCATTTTCTGCCGAATTCTGGAATAATTTTACCATCGGCAGAATTCAACGCCGCGCTTTGCTTCGTTTTCTTGAGTTTCTCCACTCTACACGTAACACCTCCAGATTTCGGTAGAAAGTAGGGAACGGAGTGTCTTACCACTAAGTTCCCTCTGCCTACCTTGCTATGTGTGGTATACAGTGTGAAGCTGATTTAATTTGTATTTTAAATTAATTAAATCGAAATTGTTAATTATTCTTTTTTATTTTTCAATAAAAAATATCGAATTTGTAGGTTATAAATAATTTTTTGTTATTTATATTTACATATTACATTACAAAGAATAATATTGTCTCATTTGTAGTGCAATTGTACCATAAAGTACAATGTCACGTCAAAAATAGATTACCGAAGATATTAAAATAAAATTGACAAAAATCACAAAATTTTTTTTATTATACTTTGCGGTTGAACCAAACGATAGCTTGAATTATTTCGTTATAACGCCATCTATCGGAGCATTTAAAATTTAAATATTTGTATTTATTTTCGTTTATTCAATTTCATTTCAGTAATTCAATAAATAATAAATTGTAACATAAAAAAAATATTATTTCGTAATTTTTATTTATTTTTGAACTATATTTTTTGTAAAATTAATGAAATTTGAGGCTTGTCGAGTAATTATAAACGCGACAGGTTTTGGGTTCCTCTCTCTCACTCGAGGATATGAAATAATTTACTTCATTTCTTTGAACTACTTCGCTCCACCTTTTAACAAGTTCCAACACTCAACACGCAATGCCTCCAGATTTACGTGAAAAGTGCGGAACGGAGTGTTCCTGATTAAACGTGATAATAAGATCCAAATGAAGATGATGAAGATCTTAATGAAATGCCGAATACATAACGAAATTTACTTACTTTAATAATATTGCGGAAATAATAGTTACGTAAGTGTTGTATCAGCATCGACATTAAAACTAATTAGATCGTGTACCGTCTTAAAAAGTACTAAGGCTTCATTTTTCTTTCTAACCACATTTACCTAGTGGACTCACTTCAGTCAGACTTGAAGCGCCTCGGAAGAGACACTCGGATGGTTAAAATAATAAAAAAATAACTAATAAAAATGGATCTAAGCGCATTGTTGAATAGTACGGATCTAATCAACGACATCTCATCTAACGTGGCTAATTCATCATACAATATGAAGGCGATAGAAGGAGTGGCTGTAACTAAAGCAGCCAGCTTCGGTGCCGTAAGCGGAGTTTTACTAGCACTATTCATCAATTTTCTCTTCAGTGTTGAGGTAAGATTTTTTTATAATTCAAGTAATAATTGAGGTTAGTCGGGCACAAACGTGTGAGTAAACGATGTAACGTTGGTGTTGTTATGGGTTCGATTCCTACTTGAGGAAATAAAATATTCGATGTTTTAATTTCTTCGCTCTAGTGTCGAGGCAAATCGCGGAGTTGAGGTTCGCCACTCAAAATGCAATGTCTCCAGAATTCGGCGAAAAGTGGGGAGGGGAATATGTTAAAAGACGCCTACACTGCAACATGTGGGACACAATGTGAAGCTGAAAAAAATTATAATTTATTACTTTATATGGAAATAATAATACTTTTCGGAACAGGAAAATTAAAATATTTTATTATCCAGCCTCTCCGATGGAAACAAAACTAAAATCAATCCACCAATTACGATTAACAATGTAAATTATTTATTTCAAAAAATATACACTTATAATATAAATGCATATGTAAATATTTTGTACTTTTATATTTCAGTTTGAAACATTTAAGAAGAAAGTAAAAATTAAAGTAGAAAACGAAATTGAGTTGCAAAGAATTTTTATGGTAGTTATTTTAATATTAGCTTTACCGTTAATATTTGCGTTGGTAATCACAGCATACTGTTATAAAACTTTATGTTCCATCATAATTAAAAGAAAAGACAAGCATTTTGCGGGTTTTCTCGATAGTTTCAATGTGTTTTGGAGTTTAGAAGACGATGCTACTAAAAGTATAATTAATGTTCTCGGAGTCATTGCATGTAACTCGTCGGAAGAATTAGTTGATAATATAAAAGAGAAATTACAGAATATCGTACAAAATGCCGACAGTGAAAAATTATTTTATAGAAGAAGTGAGGAATATGGTTTCTATTGTTGGAGAAAGTGTTGTTACGTCGATATTAGCCAATATGTACGGATAATCGACGTAGCTAACACTGCCGAGCTAAATTCATTAGACTTAGAAGAAATTATGAGCGAAATATCTTACCAGCCATTACCTTTTAATGACGAGGGAATGTTTCAAGTGTTGATAACAAATCAAATGATTAAAAACCGAAATGGGACAACAGAGTTTGGCGTTATATTTAGAATACATCATGCAGCAGGCGACGGAGTTGCTCTAATAGAGTTCTTATGTCACACTATAGCCGATGGCACAGATATTGACCCTAATTTATTTTGTATACCCGAAATATATCCTGTGGAATGCAAATATGCGCCTGCTTATTTGCTAAGTATGATTCGTAAATTATCTGAAATGCCCTTCTGCTTAGTTGATGGAATATTAAGACAGCCTGACAGAAGTTCCCTTCATGGGCCAACTTTAACTGGCAAAAAAGTATTCAAATGGACAGAGTCTGACCCTAATTTATTACGTTTAATTAAAGAAATAAAGGAAACTGCTGGTGAATTTAATTTTTCCGATATTCTAGCAGCATCACTATCTTGTGGCCTACGGGAATATTTTTTAAAGGTAAAGGTTATTATTATTTAAAATTTTGTTTCGGAATAAAGAACAAGTTACAGATCTATCATAATAATATATAATAATAATATCTTTTGTCGTTTAATATTTTTTTCTTTGACAGAAAGTTGACCCCGCTCCAAATAATGTTGCAGTTATATTACCAATTAGATTTCCTCAGACTAAAAATAATGAGTTAAGATTGGAAAACAACTTTACTGTAAGCATTTTGGATCTGCCAATAGGAAAAGATATATACGATGTGAAGAGGCGCTTCAATAAATTACGACAAAGCGCCGACCCTTTGGTAAGAAAACCAATAAAAATATATAATCAATCATATAAAAATAAAAAAAAAACAATAACAATAATATGTTTTGGGTGGGATAAAAAATAAAAATAATCATGTCTCCAATCAATATAATGCTAAAAGTACACACATAATGTACGACATGTCATGTGACCCACAATGCACTGTCTCTAGACATGTCATCTAGAGACACTGCATTATGGGTCACATATGTGCATAACCAATAGCGATCAACAAATTTATATAATAATGAAATAGAAATTTAATTATTAATTATATCTGTCTGTGCATTGACATTTTTTTTTCAGACAAATCACTATTTTCTTAAGATATGCAGTATCCTGCCTAAAGAATTGCTTTATCCAATCTTCAACAGCAGTCAAGCAACCATGGTGCTGAGTAACATGCCAGGACCAAAGCTGCTGAGCATATGTGGCGGAGTCCTTAAATCTTTAGTATTCTTTGTACCAAACAAAGGGAACACAGGTCTATTAATACCATTTAAAAATTAGCAAGCCGTAACTCAATTGCGTACGGTCTGGCCGACTTAGTGCACAGTAATGAAATTAGCCTCGATCGGAGTTTCGTAACCCCGTAATGCCCACATTGTAGACTCACAGGCTAATTTTTTAAATTCTCTTTATCTTTCTATTATAAATATTATAAATGTCAATATTTATCAATCTTTTTAAATCGTTATATTTTACTGTATAAGTACTTTATTAGATTATACTTTCGCTGTAAAATTTATAAGCAAAGCTTAATTATTTTAACCCATTTGACGTTCAGAGCGTAGCAAAGAATGAATGTGGAAGAGTGAATGTTTTAAAAAAGTGTGTTAACATTCGAAATTGTTTTAGTGTAGTGAAATAATCTTTTTTATTTGCAAATAGTTATCCTTATAAAAGTATCTATTCCAAAGTATAAGATAAATTGCCTTCTCTTTCTTCCTCTCTCTTTTACGATATTTTATAGCAGAGTAGGAATAAGTAGAGTTAAATCAGTGGGCATACAGTGTGTACGCACACTGATTTAAACGCGAATTATATGAGATACTTAGTATTAAGTGGTGTTTTCTCTCTACTTTTCTTTACTAGAAGAGAGCAGTGACATAAACCATCGTGCAGTCAGGCTTTCTGTTATAGGGCCACGATAGCCTTCTCTCGATTTTATATATTAAATTCAAAAATTTTATTTTATACAATTTGCTGCATTGGAGCCGTTAGAAATGGTCATTAAATAAATAATCAAATATTATAATTTGAAGTGTTAGATAAGAGTCTGAAATTTTGTCACGATTTCAATTTAAAATTATTAAGCTGCGGTATCTTTTAAATTGTGTTCTTGCAAATACCTATTGGATTTAATTTAATAGTAAATTAATTTAGTAGTAAAAAACAACAAGTTGTTGTTTACTGTCTGATTCTTTACCCTTATTTTAACGTTCTAGAAAAGACTATAATTCGCATATTTTTCACACAGGTCTGGGTATAACAGCTCTCTGCTACGACGGGGTTCTTAAGTTCGGAGCTATGGCCGACTCAGCTATCATATCAAATTCAAGCGAACTGGCTATCATTTTAGATGGTATGGTCGAGGAGATAAAAAGATTACATAAAGTATACGTTAGTTAGACGTAGCGGCTACTTAATGATTCGCTTTTGACTTCTCAGTAAGAGGTGGGTCCGTTACATAATATTAAACGGAAATAATTTAGTTTGGTCATTATATTTTATTGTAGTGCAAAAATATTTATAATTAAAATTAATTGTTATTGAATTCAATGTATTCAGGTAAACTCTTAATTAACCTATCTATAAAAATTATAAGTCTTGGGATTATTTTAAAAATGTTAAATGGATATGTGTATTTTACAGGTATGGAGAAGATCAAAACAGGATTGTGTTAGTTGATTAATAATTTTAAAAATTATAATGGACACCATCTATTCATCTCTCTGATTTAGGTAAATTGTAAGTGGCAAGAGTGGTGCATGTTAATAAGTAGCTTTCATAAAGTTTTAATAAAATATTATTTATCTGTGTCTATTTCTTTATTATCGTTTTCGTTTTTCGATTGAGCAGTATGCTGTTGGCCTTATGGGCCTCTACAGCGTCACCGGGCTTTGGGAGGCCGAGCTAGAAGAGCTCTGACCTTGGCATGGTTACCGTGGAAGGCACCAACAAATGAGAACACAGTGTCGCAAGGGCGTCTCCTGTGAGACTCGGACCGCGGCTTGCGAGCACCGTTTGGTTTTTATTATCTTTGTAACAACTTTTATATACGTTAAAGTTGATACGATTCGTACCTGAACGTGATTACTGAATAATAGTATTTTAAGGTGTATTTAAATGCAATCCTAAATTATTATTTATTATTATAAACTAAGATGGTTTTCAGATGCGTGTAGACAAACAGAAGTGTTTATTTTTATAGTAAAGTGTTCACTATTATCTTTTCATAGAATGCACGAAGAAGGTTATACGTTAAAAAGGAGATAATGTAACATAATAGAATATTCAACTTAAAAAGAGGTTCAATAAAAATACTGCCTTCACCTATAATATGAAAATCAATATTTACAATATATAATTTAAACGATTAAATGTAATATTTATTTAAATATATATTTTCATTTCTTCGCTCTTGACACTAGGTTCCCTCTGCCTACCCTGATGTTAGATGAAGTGAAGCTGATTTAATGTTTCTTAAAATATATCAAATGTCTTTAAAGAGATAAGTGGTGAATGTAATAAAATTTCACTACCCATGCATGAAAGTTAAAAGAATACATTTATGGTGACGAAAATAATAAATTAAAGATTCGCTAGTTCATTTAATTTATTGTTAAGCTATGTAATTGTTAAAATTATATTTAATATATATTTTAAAAATTATGCTTCCTTTTTAACTGCACCTTCGATAGGCGTTAGCCCAATTCACATCGAGCTTGGTCGACAGCTTCCAATATAGTCTGAATTGCAATCTTGAGTCGTTCAATCTTTTTTTCATACCACATTTTCTGTACGCCATATTTAAAAGAAATGGTTTTAAATATACCGATATAATACAAATTCGAGTTTAGAGTGTATAAGAATATGTGTAGTTTTAGTTTACTTGATTTGTAGACATGCAAAGCATGTTAGATTTTTTTATATTTACATTTAATTTTAATTAAACTTTTATTTTATTCGTTAGAAAACTTTACATCCCCCATATCTAAATACCAGTACAAAAGAATATCTAACTGTAAGAACTAACAAGCACTACTAACTGGAAATTTACCTACCTACATGTTTTAGTGGTAATATTTTTTTTGATATTTAAATAAAACCTTAACATTGGGTAGAAAGTGAAAATGGATTTAATATTATCAGCTTATAACGAATTTCCCGCCGATGTTATATATAGTTAATAAAGGTCTATTTGTTTTTGAGGTCTTACCTGGGTCATCTTCGTATCTCTAAGAGCTAAATATTTTTCCCCTACAGTTATAACTGCTATATTCGTTTCAGCCACCTCAGCGTATTTTTCCTTTATACGTTTTCGAAGTCGTATTAGCTTTTCTTCTTGCACTTTTAGCTTATTTAAATTATATTCGTACGCTTCGAGAAGGTTTTTATATTTTTTTGTTATTTCTTCGTATCTGCACATATTTATAGTGTTAACACGCACCTAAGTGTATATTAAATTAATATAATATCTAAATTATTTTTAAGTTATTTTATGTAGAATTCTAGACCCATCATCTTATGTAAACTACTAGTGCAGAAAATTCTTTAAAACTTACTGATTTTGAAGGTAAACTATGCTCATTGCAGACCAAGACTCCGATAGATCAATAGAATTTTTAGACTGATCTGGAACAAAGTAAATCTAATACATGATAAAATGAAAGTTTACAAGTACGTATGTAAATAAAAAATATATTAATTAAGCACATGTACATAGTCATGAAATATTAATTAATTACGCAATTAGTTAAGTCAATAATAACATAATTATATCTTTAAAACCTGTATGGCATTTAGATTTTATGTTATCAGAAGTAGCACTTGTAAAACTGTTTATGGAATGGGAATGGCTGTGCGACTTTTTACATTCCAATAATCTGTCTTCATACTTGTTCGACTTTGCCAGGCTATGTTCAAGACAATTTAATAAATATAGGGCGTTCTTTATACCATGTTGAAATAACTTTTTGTGTTCTAAATTATTCTAAAATTTTAATTTAATACTGGAATCAGAATCTCATACATATAGCAAAGTTAACATATATTTGTAAATTTATTAATATATATACTAATGATTTGTTGATTTCAACACATTCGACCATTTCTGAAAAACAAGTTATCCTCTTCAATAGTAATCACTGTTTGAAAACTTAAAATAAATAAAAAGTATTTAAATTTCTAGAAAACACAATACAATTGACGTTTTTATCGACAGATTAAATATATCTTAAGATATTGCAAATAAAAGAAAAAGGTAGTATTTAAGGTTCTTTTATTTGTTTTATTACACAACATAGCCTTAAGACACTCCGGTCCTTATATTTTGCTCAATTTGTAAGATACTGAATGTTGGCGGAATTAAATGCCGAGCTGTATTCTCAACAGAGCGAGGAAATCGAAATAATCATTTCCCCGATTGGGGAATCGAACCGACAATCGTGATTACAGTAAGACGCTGCGTCACAATAATTACAAAGTTGAATTTAAAAATAAAACTTCATAAACTTTATCAGGTGGTTTATTCAACTACAACAAAAAGCATAACTTTTAATAACTAAATCAGTCTAAAAATATTCTACCTCCTGCTAATATCACTACATATTTCCATTAAAAAAGGATTAAAACCTTTCTATTTCTGTGCCCGTTCATTAAACATTTGAACGAAATATAAAGTACGCACGTGATTTCTGCCCAAATTGCGAATACTCCATATATTATTAAATTCGACTTGTAATTCACTTTATATTGGAAAACAATATACTGCTGAAAACATTTTAAAGTAAACAAATGTAACGTTATTTTTGGCCAATTCATAAGGACGTGGGATGCGGGAATGTGAATGAATTGAATAGATGAATGAATAAATTTTTTTATGAAACAGCCAAAAATCTAACGAAACCAATATTCCAAAGATTAATATAAAAATTATCCGATTAAAATGGAAGACACCACGCTTCAAGCAAAGAAGCATAAACATAACAATCAAAAAGAGGATCCATTGGCATAACAACTATCAACAATTTTCCATTACAACCTAGAAAGAGTTAAAAATACTGAATTCGTAACTTTTAACATTTGTATATATATAGGATGTGACGAGAAGTATTGCACTTATTAAGGAAACAATTTTAACCCTTACATTTACAAATATTTTATTGAATATCACAAAGCTATGGTATATTTAGCAATTAATAATTTATCTTAGGTAATGAAATGGAAATATTGAATTTCAAACGTAGCAAATAGGAAAATTGCAAATATAAGGGTTAAATAACAATATTTAGCTACATAGTAACATGTCAAATAGGTATATTTAAAGAATCGATTAATAAAAAAACGTGTATATAGAGCATCATACAATAAAAACAATATGTAGCTTAAAAAATATTAAAATGTAAAAATAAAACAAATTTAAAATACAATTGAAAAAAAAAAGTTGTTGCAAAAATAGATTTTCACAAAAGTCATATATTGTAAAATAAAATAAAATTTAGTAGGTACTTAGGCACTTACAATGTTCAATAACAAATGCGATGAAATATATTTTAGGATAGAAAATTTTTAACGTAGCGGTATTCGCACCTGTGGCACTTGGAGACCATCAAAGCTCAGTGACGACTAAGTCATGTTCTTATTTAAAGTTCTTATCAAAATTTTCATAGGCTCGTTTACAGCTTATTTATGTTGTTTTCTGTCTCAAGAGAGATTAGGAATCATAAAACAAGTAAGTCTTTACTTGAACTATAATAATTTTTTCCAGCATTGTATGATAAAAAAACAGCACTAACACACATTAAAATTTGCAAGTTGTATTATTTAAACAGTCTTTATATATGGTTAGAGCATAATTTAAATCTCTTCATATTATTTATGCAGGGATATGAAAATACAGACAGCTTATTATTTATTATGCTGTGAACAATACTTAGATTTAGTATGAGATTATAATGGCCCTTACCAATCTTAAAGAATATTGGTTTTAATGCAAAGCCAGTTGCGATATAATTGAGCTTTGGAAATATTATCTTAACAAAATAAAGGTGTTACCTACTGAGATCCACAATCAACTGTAGATTACTAAATTTATTTGTATTATGAAAAAAAAAACTTGCAGAGGATACAATGTGAAAATGAAAAAAAACTGAGAACTATGCTCTTACAAGCTACATGCATTTATATGAAACATATACACATCTTACAAAGTAGAATCAGATTGATATGGATGAGATTATAATATGATTTTAAAAACTGCCTCACAAAAATATTTTGCCTTTATAAAAATGTTTATAAAATTTAGTAAACTGCAATTGATTGTGACTTACGCTACCAAACTTCATATTCCCATTTTATATGTGAATAAGTCTCAGAGAGAATTTGTAATGTTCTGGAACAATCTCTTGCCCCACCAGGCCTCGAGGTCGAAGGGCTTAAAGTCGTGTAACACAGGACTTGGCGCTTCATCTTGATAATATAAATTTAAAGGTGGATCGGGAGATGAACTAACAGATTCTGAAAAAAATGGAGGTCACAATAAAATCATTGAGACTGTTGTGGTGGAGTGGCACTTTGTCGGATTGTAAATGTGACTGTGGTTGGTTCAGTTCCTACTATGGGGAAGGAAATGTTTTCGTTTTCTCATTTGGTAAAAAGACAAAATGGGACCTTTAGTTCTGCCAGTAACACAAGTGATGTCTCGAAAATTGGGTGAAAGCCGCTGCTACATATGGGATATAGTGTGAAACTATAATAAAATTAAAAGATAGCAATAAGAAGACGTACAACTCTGCTTATTGAATGCTCCAAATATTAGTAAAAAAAATCAGCTTCATGCTGTGTCCCGCACACAGCAGAGGGAACCTAATATTAAGACACTCCATTCGCGACTTTCTGACAAATTCCGTAGGCATTGCTCAAATTATGTAGTTTGCATTAATATATTGAACTGTTATAACGATGCCTCTATCGTCGCAGGTCGAAAAATAGTGAAATTAGTGAAGTAATTTCAAAAAGAGCACAAACTCAAAAATGTAAATATTTAAACTATGCAACAGATTATGATGAGATGAGTGAAGTGAACAGAACAATATTAAAGTGGGTTAAGTGAGGTTAATGACATCATAATTGGTATAACTGTTGTTGTCACAGTAAATTAGAAAATTATTCATTTTAATAAAGTAAATATAAAAAAGTAACCAAAAATAAACTCACCTAAGTATTATCTACAAAATTAGTTTAAATATATAGAGGCCCTTTAAATATTTATTTTATTGTCTTTTAGTATTTGTTACTATAGGGGCAATAGGAATATGTCATCTGGGAAAATAACAACCATTTATTGTTTTGTAATGGTAACAAGATTAGTGTCACATCAAGCTGAGCCAAATAATGGGCAATATCTCATATCTTCTAGAAGATAGGATCAATAATTCGTTCCGTCTGCCTAAGATTTTTACCATGTTATATGTGGGATACAGCTGTGACTTAATAGTACTTCACAATATAGTCTCTTTTTATTTTTGTAGTAAACAAGTAATTAACAATATTTATTTCCACAAACAATTTCAAACCAAAATGGTGGTTATAATTTTAGATCACAGTTTTGTTTCCCATTCCTACCTAAGGAAGAACAAATTTTTTGTCATTTCACTATTCTTGTAGACAAAGTGTGTTGTTCAGTTCTGTGACTGAATACTCACTGAAAAAGTGTAGAACAGACCATCTTAACATTAGATTCTCTTTGCTTTTTCAAGATACAAAATGAAAGTGTTAATTGTATAATCTATTGAATTTCAGTATTTATAATCATTAGTAATAAAGTAATATAAATGCTTTTACTAAATTATTAACTCAGCTTCTAAGCAGTTTAATTAAGTTGACTAAATATCTTCTAATAAACTTCAAAATTAATTACCAATTGTGCTTGTTGGTGTTGATGGCTCGCTATCTCCATTTGCAGTTCGTGTCCAAGCTGAAAATAAATAAAATAATAATGAAAGTAAGAAATTTATGACAATATTCTTCTATACAATACCAAAACAATTATTATTTATTTGTAATGTTAAGAAAAACAATCAATCCAAAATAATATAAGCTACTTACTCTCACTAATATATCTAATCATTTCTTCATGCTGAGGGGAAATCACATGATGCGGTATTCTTTGGTGTACTGTCTTTTTGCCATAGGAATGAAAAACTGGTTTGGGCATGCTGAAAATATTAATTTAAATGTGGTATTACTACTGTCGCTAAACTTATTAAATTAAAAAATTATGTTCATTAAAAGTAAAAATCAACGCTTATGAAAAATAAATAGAATATTGGTTATTAAAGTACATTAAAGCATTCAAGTGATATCGACCTCCGACCGGAGGTTATGTAAAAACAGTGATGAAATTCATTAGAGTTTTTTCTTGCATCATAATACTTAATTTGAACTTACCTCACAATTTCGCCATTGTCAGAGTCAGAAGATTTCCTATTATAATCCTTACGACAGTCTAATCTTTCTAAATTTTGTGTTAAGCCTAAAAATTAAAATAATTTCTTACGGTTATTCGGTTCAATCACGTGAAACTTTTGAGCTAAATATAAGACATTATACATGTACCTCTTCGTGTTTTTGCGACTATTTTGCTAGGTCCTTTTGAGACTGTATACATTTTAAAATTTTAAACACGATAAATGTAACTAAATCACACCAATATCTTAAGACACTAACCTGAAGTAAATCTTAGTGTTGCCATATTTAGACTATATCCGAAAGCTTAAAAAAAGTAAGTTTAATAAAAAAAACACATTTTTAAGAATTTGAGACGGTGTGAATAATAAAATTTACTTTATACATAAATGTAAACGTGGAAATAAATGTGTTTTTCCAAATAAATAAAAA
>DWGR01002554.1:0-13483 GCA_018247715.1 Heliconius burneyi
ATAATAAATCTTAATTTATTACTTATTTAATTTAGCGTTTAGCGTCGATTTAATATATTAGTTACTATAATGGGTTCTAGGCTTTATAATATGAATATTTTATTTTGCATTTATAGTGTTATTACTGGGTATTATATAATACAGGATATAATTAAACATTTTAGCATACCTATAGCGCTCTCACGTTCTATAATTTATCAAAATATTTCGCCTTTTCGCGAACATGACAAAGATGGCATTGTGATTATTTAATTTAGGTTTAATAGATGTTAGGCAGAGGGGCACAAGCATATGACTGTAGAAGCAACGGTTGTGGGTTCGAAAGCCACTTGGGGAATAAAACGCTTAACATTTTTATTTCTACGATCGGGTAACAAGGCAAAGCGCGCTGCTGAGTTCCACCATTCAACACACAATGCCTCAAGCGGAACAGTGTCTGAACAATAGTTGATAAGCTAGCACCGGCTCGAAAGGCAGTTCTGCTAAAAAGAGCCGAGAACAAACAAAACAGTTGCTCTTTCCAATATATATAATTCACAATCGATGATATTTAGAAATCATCAAGACGCGAGATAACTCTGCAGACTTAAGTTTCTTTAGCCAGTAGACTTTATTGCTGTATCCTTATCTAAGATCAAAGAAATAATTTTACAACTGCAAATAAATTTACGCTTTATATTACCGAAATGCATAAAGATGATAATCGCATGTCATAATTAACATTTAAGATCGAAACTCTAAAGGGCAACTGTCGGATGTAGAGGATATAAAAATCCATATTAGATACTGAAGTCATTCCAAAGTTAGCGGTATGGCATAATTGCGGCAAAAACGGTATCAGCAAACGAATTAAACTGGGCAATAGAATGTAGAAACATGCTATAAAGTGTCCTTCTCGTTAAATCATAATGTGGTAGTTGGCGATTTTGTGGTGCTTTTTTTTGTTATTTTCTTATATTTTTGTAATTTTTTCTTTCATATTTTTTTCGGGTTTATAATGTCTAGAGTATTTTTTATTTTAATACAACGTTCAAACGTAATAACATTACTTTAGTAATTATAATATTTTCAATAAACCCAGATGTAGGATTATGATTCTTCATATTGTTTACTGGGACAGAATAAAATACAGTAGCTTGTAAGCAAGTAGTGGTAGGCAGAGGGAACGCAGTGTTAGGACACTCCGTTTTCCACCTTATGCCAAATTCTGGAGGAATTCCGGAGGAATTGCATGTTGAGTGGCAGAACTCAACACTGCAAATTCAATGTTACGAAATTAAAAATAATCATCAAAATCGATCCAGTCAAAAGTTCTAAGGTAACAAACATTAGAACATTGATAACCTTCTCCTTTTTAGATGTCGGCTAAAAAGAGGTAATGTATTTCATATACATTTTTACGTATATATTTTATACATGTTTGTTTGCTGTTTCTTGAAATTAAGAATTTCCTTTTATGGGTTATAGGTATGTTAATTCACTTTAATCGTTTCGAGGGAACCCACAGTACCTGCGGACATAACCTTCTCAAGTACTTAAAATATTATCTTGTATCATACAAAACTCTAAATTATTTCCATTTGGCCACAGGGCCGAAGCCGCTTGCAAAAGCATGTCCTTAAATAAAAAAAACACAAGATAACTAAGCGCAATTACAGAGTTGTACTAAACACCACTTAACTTAAAAGGCAGGCGTTATAGGCACGTCGTGAAATCGCTCGCATACCGCACTCACAGCAATGCTGTCAGGATACCTTACTCTATTTACGTCCGTTTATTGAATTACTTAAGTTTCTTTTAATTTATATAGTAATTTAGAAATGCTAGAAGTAAAAAAAACATTTGGATTCGGAGAAATATCTCACATACGTATGTACTTAAGTAGTCTTACAGTTTCCTTTACTTTTAAAAGGAATTTGTATTCATTGAGGATGTTGTGTCAAAGGTATTTCTGATTAATTATACTGCATTTCAATGATTTGGAAATAAATTTTGTATGCTATATTTTGTGGTACAATAAAGACATATTTCAAGAGTGAATAAATAATTTTGTGTGTCGAAATAAAAAGAAAAAATCTTTTCATCACTTTTATTTATGTACGTCAAGGCACACACTAGAATCCTACATAATTTTTTACAGAACGCATAGATACCGTGTATGTTAAAGCGTTGTTGGTTTGAAGCTAACAAAATATCAAATTAAACAACAATATCTACCTCTCAAAATATAACTATATTATCTCATAAAAATATTTAAATATTTAAATCTATCTTTAAAAATAATATGAATCAGGCAAAGAAAACAGTGATTAATACTATGGTGACGGTATTAATTCCATCTTATTTGCTTACATATGAAGCTGGAGGAAGAATTTTGCCAAATATATTTTTTAATTCTTTCGTTTATGGAACAAAAACTAATGAGTCATAAATAATAACATAAATCATAATTTATTTATATTTAGTTCTGATATCGAAAATATAAAGAATAGGTGTGAATTTCTTCCCTAACTACCCTCACCCTGATACGGACAGCACATAAAACATCAAAGCATAACAATTTTATAGGATCAAATGATAAAACGTCACTCGTAAAAGCCTTTGACCATTGACTGTAAACGACTATAAATGGCCATAAATTCCCAGACAGAAGGAAACGGTAGGTGTATCACATGCGTGGTAGCAATAAAAGTGAAATTATCATATTATTCATCGCTCATTTAGATTTTATATCATCGATATGCGTTATTAATTTTAATAAACGCCAGTTACCCGGTTTTACGACGGTGCCGGGACCGAGACGTTTTACGATCGACTGTTTTGATGTTATGTTAAATATTGTTTGTTGTATAATTTGTTTGATAATATCTGGTTGTAATATAACTCTATACTTCTCTTGGCTACTGGTCTTATTTAGTGCTAAGCTTGGCTTGTCTAGCTAGAAAATTATTATTAAAAAAATATTTTGTCTTTAGCTAAAATTTTCTCTTTTATGTTTGATTAGATTTGGTAAATAATATCAAAGTCTAAAGTGTGTTAAAATAATATATTCTTCTTTAATTTTCTATCCTCTATTTTTTTGCTCCAATTCATTTATAAAATATTTACTAAACTAATATTTCGATTGCGTCCGTCAAAAGAAAATTATTTATAAGCATACATATGTAAACATTCGTATGATAAGCAATTGAATTATACTTATTCACTACAAACTTTTTATTACTTCTTCACTTCACGCCTATCCTGCATATAAAATGCCAGACAAAGCGAACCTTAAGTCAAGAGAATTAGTTATCCACATTTGTGTGTGTAAGTGGCGAAACTTATTACACAGCTGTTATTTGAATTACAAGTGTAGAGAAAGTAAGCTACTAGTACTTCTTGAGAACGGGAAAAGCGCAATCGAAGCTACAACCGTCGAGTTACTGTCCGACGCTCTCACTGCGCCACGACGACCTCGGCTGCACGTTTTATACTAGGTATATAAATATTTATAAATACTACATGCATAAATAACGTTAAAAGGAAGTAATAAGTTATTGCTCGTGACGGGCCGGTATCAATCAATTAATATGTACAAATACATATTGATCAACGTATGCTTACACGCGTCTGTTTTACTTGGGGTTCAGTAATAATATTTATTTAGCATTTTTTAAATGGGCCACACTGAAGGTAAAAAGGACTTTTGTAGTTATATAAAAATTTGTACTTATGGGGAATCGAATCCGCGCTTCTTGAGTACATTAAAATCTTTTTTGACGGTTCTCTCAAGATAATAAATTTAGGTTTAGTTTTACTTATCTTCTGCATTCAGCAGGATGAGTCCCCAAGAAGAGCCTCAGTAGAGACTGTTAAGGCACTTCGTCCTTAGCATTCTTCACAATAATATATGAAATATTGCGTCTTAAATGGAATTTTTTAATTAGAGCTGGAAAATTATCCTATATTCAAATCCAAAAGTATGTTTACACTGTATAAATCTCTAATTGCAATTCGAAAGATTCTGAAAGTGGGACTAAATCTGTTTTTAGTGGCAGAATTCAACAACGCGCTTTCATTTGATACAAGAGTGAGTAAATGAAAAATATTTAATTCAAATCATTAGGGATCCAATGAGCTGTGAAAGGCTTGACACTTTCACTTTCAAAAAGCGCGTCTACCTCCACCTTAAAGGCCGGCAACGCACCTGTAGCTCCTCTGGGGTTGCACGGGGTCGTGGGCGGCGGTGATCACTTACCATGAGGTGACCCGAACGCTCGTTTGCCTTGTCCTTATACCATAAAAAAAAATCCCATCCCTAAGCAAGGTACAGATAAATAATTATTCAAAACAGACTGAATAAATTCCGACTGTTATCACGTTACATCACCTACGTAACAAGATAAATATAATATAATTAATTCCTCCATTAAATGTCATTATAAATTATAGTTTGAACAACCTACACGAGTTTTTCTATGAACAAACTGTGTATAATATTTTTTTTATATTTTATCGTTTTCCAATATTTAAAAACAACCTAGTGTCAAGACAATCTGTTCTACATTTTTCACCTGAATTTCAGACATTACGCGTGTTTGTAACGTCAAAGCCGCGCTTCGTCTATAATGTTTAATGAAATTACATTAAAGCCCCGAGCGACCATCGAATCCAAAACCAAAATAATTTCAATGTCTGCAATGCTGTCTCAATGCAGCACAGTAAGTGACTATAAAATGAAATATTTTATATTGTTATTTCTTCATTCTGGTAACGAGACAAAGTGCGGCGTTAAGCCACTCAACACGCAATGTCTCTCAAATTGATCGAAATGTGGGGATGGCGGGGTCTTAGCACTAAGTGAAATTAAAAAAGATGCATTTAACCATGAAATATAATTTAAAAAAATGCATTACATCAGAATCGAATCCACTGTCAATGTATTGCATTATCAACCTCAATACCGTGCTATAACTAACTAATGATTATGTCTATAAATTAAACAGCGTTCAAGTTTTTAATTTATTACTCATAATTGCCCCTTATCGCTCGATCGGACGTTTAATATAATATATTAAATATATGTATTTCTTATTAATTCTTTATTATAATGTTACTGTTTATCTTGAAAAAACATTAATATTCTCCTTTATTATTAACATAACATGGCTATGTGAATGGAACAATGCAACAAGATATTATGTATGAAGAAGTTTTTACAATGCGTAGTCAAAGGTTACCAGCGGAACTTAACCTAGCGCTTTATCTTTTAAATAGAGAGAAAATAATAATAATTCATATTTCTGAGTGGGAATAGAACTCACAACCGTCTCTTACATAGATACTTGTACCTATCAAGATTTCTACATTACAATAAAAAACAGTAATTACGCTGTCCTTCAAGGAACGTGCAATTTTATTACAATATAGTATCCATTTCCTGCGTTGATAAAATTAATAGGTTTTTTTCTACAAATATATGTAAATACTATTTAAATGATCACGGCTGTAGTTTATTTACTGGCGATATGCAAAAATAGTTAAAATAAAAAGCGCATATCGATATTTATATGTTTTAAATGCTAATGTATGAAAACAAAACATTTTACTTAAAAAATAACAGATACTTCATTTTTATAATATCTACTTAATTTTTTTTATACATAAGAGATATAGATGAAACATAAATAAAATATAATGAATTATTAAATGTTGTTCTCTCAGTGTAAAAATATATAAAAAAAAATCTGTGGCCGTTATAGCACATCAGCACACAACGCACACACAAAACGCGACAGTTGTGGGTTCGATCCCCACTCGAGGAAGTGAAATATTTATTTACGTTTATATTTCAATTTCTTTATCTGGAGCCGAGACAAAATGCGGTGTTGAGTTCTTCCAATCAACACGCAATGTCTCCAAAATTCGGCAGAAAGTGGGGAACGAGTCTTAACACTAGGTTTCCTCTGCCTACCCTGATGTGTGCGGGATTATGGTAACAAGGCAAAGCGCAAAGTCCAGTTCCGCCACTCAGCACATGTCTCAAAAATTAAGGAGTAGGTACGACGATAACGGAGTGTTTTATCACTAGATTTTCTCTGCTTACCCTACTATATGCGGGATACAGCGTGAAACTATTAAAAAAATAACAATTTTCATATAAATTGAAAACACACTCCACTTAAATAATGGCTCATAAACATGATAAATGAATAAAAAACAGTCGTAAAATTTAATAAATGAACGGCTCCGTCCCAAATACTACTTTTATAATCTATAAAATTGTCTTGGAGATTTATTTAATTTTCACTATAAATTTTGCGATTTATAAAAAAAAATTACGTACTTGGTATAATATATGAAAATATTATAAGAACCTGTTACTTCATTGAATACGCGACAGTTACAGATTCGATTCTCGCTCGCCGAATTATTTATTTTCATTTCCCTGCAGTAATATAGCATTGAGTTGCAGTACTTAATGTGTAATGTCACAAAGTCGGGCGGCGTATCACTACGTTCTCTGCTTAATCTACACAATATAAGAGACTTGTAAGAAAAACAGACGTGTACTGCCGTTCACGTTTTCCACTTCCTTATAATTCTAGAAACATTTACGTAATTCAAAAATGCTTTTAAAACTAAACCGATTTAACAAAAAATAATTTATATAGGTATTCCTTTTTAGAAAACGTATAAAATTTAAACGCAGTGCAATTAGAAGCTCTTTCCTATTGAGAACGTATCGATTAGTAGTCAGTGCGCTTGGACGGTTTCTAAGAGGCGCGGGAGCAAATCCCGCTATATACCTACCTACCTTTAAAATGTTAATAATAATTTGTATATTATTTTTATCAGGTTCACCCTGTATCTCGCTGGATAAACTGAAAATCCCAATGTTAAAACGCTCAATACTCAGGTTCCTATTTAAATTCAGGATATTATGGGTTGACTAGCGGAACACAACGCCGCGCCACTTTGTTTTGCTAAAAAGAAAAATAAAAATAATTCATTCCAAAGCGTTGTTACAATAAAACGTTGTTCACAACTATCGCTCTTAGTCAATAAATCGTTCTCAGTCAGTAAACGTACAAGTCTCGCATTTAGTCAATTAAGTCTAAACTATAGAAGTACTTAATTATAAATAGATTCACGTATCAAATAGACTATTAAAAACCTGTTAAATTTCCAACGATTTGTTTAACATTTGTTCGTGACCACGGCCGTCAACATCGTGCGGCAACCAATAAATATAATTGGATAGAAAATAAGAAATTGATTCATCGTCAGTTTTTGATTTGTTATGGTTGTATCTTTTTATTTCAAATGGTTGTCTAAAGATGATTTTGTTAGTGGATATAGCTTTTTTCTATGGTTTTGATTATTAGTTATTTTTTAAGCTTTTAGGAACTTAGTGTTAAGACACTCCGTTACCCATTTTCCGTCGAAACATGGCGTGTTCCCCCGAGTGGGAATTGAACCTGACTGTAAACCAGATTCTCATTCGGAGAAATGAATTATTTCTATTCCTTCAGTCTGATAGGTATAAATGATGGCACAAGTGCTATAGAATGTGCTTGGAGCTAAAAATTGTATGAGCTTAAACTCGAGCGGTTGACTAGTCATCTCTGAAGAGTTCTAAAATTCAGGTACCGGCTCCATCAACACACCAGCTCGTTGACACCACAATATTATATTGTAGCTTATATACGGAAAACAGCGAGCAGCTAAAACATTGTTAGGGCGTATAAAAAGTAAGTATATTGATTAAAAATGGATAATTGCCGAACAAATGAACATTGCATGATAATTATTCTAGTCAATATTCATTATTAGCGCTAATTTATTTACATTATATACATACATACATTATTAATAATATATATTTTAAATGTTGTGGGAAAACAAACTCTATGTTTTAATATTAAGGCTTATATTTCCAAATGGTAAATTAGTAAATCATCAGTCATGCAATAAAACATTAATAATTAATAAGTGTTTTCCGTTTTGTTACGTTTTAATAGATTGTGTATTTTAATTAACAAATAAAGTCAATCTAAGAAACTAAATATTGAATATTTTCATTTGATCGCTGTGGTGGCAAAGCGTGGCGTTAAGTTTCGCCACTCAACAATGCTTCCACAATTTGGCTTTCAGCCAGCTTGGAGTGGAGAGTCTTAACACTAGGCTCCCACTACCTACCCTGCTACCTGTGTTTTACAGCAAAGCTGAAAAAAATAAATAACACTAGATTACATACAACCTTGCTCGCTTAAAAAGTTTTAGAGACACTTGGTCCAAGTCCTTTTTATTTTATTATTATTTACTTTTTTCATTATTATTGACTTACACGTAAAATAACTTTAAAAGTTTCAATAGGAACGAATCTTTTCCACAAGTATAGTCCATCATTTCCACTACAAGCAACAAGGCCGCGTCATAAACACTATTTTACAGCTTTGCCTTATTTGCCCTAAAACATAAATAAATAGGCAAAGGTTGAAAGCCGCTTCGTTACAGTAGGTTATGTTATAATTTATTATTATTACTTGTCAATATAGTTACAAGCAATTTTCTACTCTAATTAGTAGAGTTTAAGATTCAAATTCGATTGTTACAATATGATTTATGCATGACATTATACGTACTGTATTTTATTAACTATATTTAAGTGGGTGTAAATAATTATACAGAGTTGTTTTAATTTTTGTTTGATATTTTTTTATTTTGATAGTAATAATAATGATAATTTTTCGTATTATTTTCATTATAAATTCGTGGATTTTTTTATAAGTAATGATAACGTTGTATTATTTTTTAATTGGTTTTTTGCCATTATTGTACAAAAAATATGAAATACGAATATTTTTCAATATTTTTTTAATTAATTCGACTTCATTAGTTTGAGATGTGGGCAGAGAGAATTATACCATTCTTATTTTTTTTTCAACACTCATAATATTACAAGATACCTTATACAATTAGATACAAGTAGATTTTATAAAAACTTAACATATATGTTATATAATGAATTCCATCATGAGTAACGACCTTTGCATGCAAAGCGTGAAGCTAAAAAACACATATATACATATTTTTCTGCTCTATTACAATATCAAAGAGTTTTGGCTATTATGCAATTAATAATTCCAAATTCCCTATATGCAGGACTACATAAAGTTTCTCTATTTAATAATAAATTTTCTTTATTTTTATACAATAAAGAACCCACGACTCACTTTGTCATTATTAAAACCACATGTTTACCATATTTAAACAATATATTTGTAAAAAGCGTTAAAACATGCACAGTAGTTCATTTAAATATTAAATTTACATTTATAAAATATGTAATTCTAGCAACTCATTCTCATTTATTTATTCTATTTGGAATTGTTAGTTATATTTCATTTATGAGTTCCAAGAATGACTGATTACAAAGTAAGTAAATGTATTAATTGTAATTAACGTTTAAACTTAAATAATTTTTATGATATTTAAAATATTTTGTATTTAAATTATTTATTTACGACTTGCCCCGGGCTCGCGGTTTTGCTCGCATTGTTTTTAATTGAAACGTTAAACTTCTATTATGTAAATGAAAATACTTGTATGTTAATACTTGTACTGTAAAACTTTCAACCGCTTATATGAGTGGCTCTTATGGGTAGTTTTTACGAAATTTTTGTCATAAGGCAAAATTTTAAATTTACAACAGATTTTTGCCTGTTTTGATTTTTTAATTAAATTCCATTATTATAATATATTTTTCTCAACTTTATTTATCAATTTATTACATAAAAGATAGAAATATAGACTTAATACTTAAAAGAGAGGCTCTCTTATTCATTTATAATTCCTCAACTAAATTCGAACCGACACCTGCCATGGTCAATTAATTTCATGCCAACTGAGCAACGATATGTATATACAAAAATACCATTATTATTCTTACTAAATAATTAACAGCAATAAATAACATCTGAATGCAATAAATAATTAAAAATTAAAATCGCCTCGCCTAATACCAGACGTTTCAATTAATCCGCAATGCAAGATGGCGGCAATATTTTATCAAAGACTAAAAGTGGCAGATGCGTTACGGTTTAGCCGCTTCATTTTTTTTTATATTTTTGTAAATTTGAAGGTTATATTAAAGATAAGTGTAGTAAACTGGCGTAGAACTATGATCCTAACTCAAAATTTTAAATAAATAAATGTTTTTATGAAATTATAATACAGGATTTATCTGTTGTTTCCGTTTTTGCATCAAGGCATTTTAAATACCTATGCTCAATTACAGCGTACTACGCCTACGTAAAAATATATTTTTTAAGACATTTACGTTCTTTAGCCAGGCATTGCGTGCTGAGTCACAGAACTCAACGCCGCGCTTTGGTTCGTTACGAGAGCGCGGAAATGAATATATAATTGTTTTAATTTTATTTCTTGCAGTAGGAATCAAACCCGCATACACACGCGAAAGCTAAACGCTTCTTACCATCACAAATGACTTCTATAGGACTTTGTTATATCTGTACCTAAAATATAAAAGCTAACCTCTTTGCGTCAATATATCACGAGGTGTGTAGTGGCGCAACACCTGCACGCGAGCGGCTCTGATTTATATCGCCGTTTGTACCACTGTCACTGCCTCCCGAGTCCTGAGTCTCGTACTTGATGGTTTTACTTGTGGGTGATTGGTGGGCCTTTTGTTCTGGTGGGTGGATGTATAGTTGATTGTTGTCTGTATTGTTTTTTGTATTATTTAATTGTTGTAGATTAATTGAAGAAATTTAATATTTGATTTTAATATCTGCCTGAAATGGGGAATGCTGTGTCTTCATATTAGGTTTACTATATCTGTCCTAATATGTAGAAGGTTGCGGGAAGCTGCTTTTCTTTCAGCAGAGAAAATTTCACTCAGCTGACGTTGAGTTGGTAAGATTTTATTGTGCATTTTGATTTACCAAGAAAAAAAAATATCATATGAATGAACTATGAATAAAGTAACTTGTAGAAACGTATCTTACGACTTAATTATTTTAAGATTTATGAGTATTATTTTTCGCTTGGTGCTTTGCTAAGCTGTTCTCTTTTTGTCGTTAGATCCTTATTTTTTATTTAGTTGATAATTATAAGGAAGTCGTAAAATCGATTATGTAACATTTTTTCAGACTTTAATAAACTGAGTGTTGAGACACTTCGTTCCCCATTCAGATACTTTCGATCCCCACTTACCGCCAAATATTTGAGACTCATCTCAGAATTTCTGAATTTCGATCTAAACCAAGAAAGAATTTTTAAAGGAAAAAAAATTAAAAAAGTATCTACTTTTTTGATCAATTAGTGTAATTTGACCCTATCCGTTCAAATACAAGAATAAAAAGTTTAAATAACCAAGACTTGTACTTGGTAGGTGCACATGGAACACCGTATAACTAAAGTACAAATAGGAGTTTGACGCATTTTCTTTAGGAATAAAACCAATCCAGCGGTAGTTTCGTGCAGTAGCATTACCAAAACAGGTTAACATGGATTGTTAACCACGTGCACGTTTTTTCTTTATAGAAACTAATAAACGGAGTTAAAACAATCGTTGATGTGAAAAAACTCATATCTTCTATCATTTAAACAAGAATAAAAACATATTTTTAGTAAAAAAAATACTCTGTGCTCTCAAAGATGACGGTTATGTGACTGTTATAAGTGGTAAATAATTAAAGTGCGCTCCAATAATTAAATTTAATAACCAGCCCTGAAAGAACCATCAAACTGGCACAAAAACTCCAGTAATTCCTAAAGAATCTAAGCAAAAACAACCCACTCTGGTAACAGATGTAGTTAAACAAAGTATTTTTCAATCAATCATTATTTACGATCCTTTACAAGGTAGTAATTAATATACATCCAATATATCGTGATAAGCCGCCATTCATCGCGGCATTAGCATACGTGAATTATTTCATTGTACCATAAATAATTTAAAAATAATAGCCAACATCACGCAACTCCGAGTTATGGCTCTCGAGAGATGCGTTCGTGTGTTGGATTCGTGTAAATATACAATATTGTAGTGTGAGTGACTTGAGATGTTTTAAACAATAATTTTAGGTGTTATTTTGGTACAGTTGTGCTGAACATTTTAATTAGAAATGTCTTTTTAGTAGTTTTTAAATTAGTTAATTGAGGTCGCCTTGAGGTTGTGGCTCGATTCCAGCTCGAGGGAATGATTACATTAAAATTATTTTCATTTCGCTCTAATTACAAGACAAAGCGTGGCAAAATCTTTTCTTTCTGTTCGCTTCAGGGAACCTAGGACTTATTGTTTATACACTCCGTTCCTTTAAAAACACTTCTGTTCTCCATTTTCTATCAAATTCTGAAGGCATTACGAGTTGAGCGGCGAAAATTAACCGCCCTTTGTGTTGTTACGAGAGAAGAAATAAAATTATAAAATATTTTATGTTCTAGAGTGGGAATCAAGCACACAACCTGTCGCACTTACAGTCGCTTATGTAATTAAGCTACAGACTTATATAATAAAGCTTAAGCAGCTTTCAGTGATAAATCACTGTGGTTTTTATTTTTTCATCTATGTGCATACATCTTTTTGACGCTTGGATAAATACATTTAAAGAAACTAACATAACATATACGTATGTTCAATACATGCTTATTAACGTGTATATATTATGCTAATACAATTATATCTTAAATTAAATTTTAAATCAAAACATAGAATGATTAAATAAGAAGTTATCAAATTTATACATAATATATGTAACGAGGTTAACCAAGGCCGTCACGGTGCAACGGCTACCGTTGTCTGACAGTTAATGCGAGGATTATGGGTTCGATTCATACTCGGGGTAATATAATTAGTTTAATTTCGTTGCTCTGGCAAAAAGATAATAATCTCTCTACCTTGCTTTATACGATATACAGGGTACAGAATTTATAATAAAATACCTATTACCTATATTGCAGTTAGGTAAAGCATGAGGCCCCCTGAAGGACATGCATGAGGTTGATGACAGTGGACGAGGTGAGAGATAGGCAGAGACTGTAGCACTCAGTTCTCTCTGACTACTCCGCAAGGGATACAGCGTGAAGCTGAATTAAGTTATAACTCATTTAGCATATATTTAATAAATTACACATGTTTTATCATGTTCTGCCACTCATTAACTCAACATGCAAACGATAAAAGTGGGGGATGAAAGTGTCTTAATGGGAAATGAAATATTATAACATGGGAGAGAGAGAGAGAGATTCCCTATGCCTACCCTGTTATGATCGGGATACAGCGTGAAACTAAGAAAAAATATCATTTTAATTTTATTCTGCCTCACTCTTATACTGACATCGTACAGAGAGACAACCTAATAGTTTCATATTAAATTCTTCTGTACACACATTCTTTAATGAAAATAGAAGTTTATATAATAACGTGCCTCTCTTTTTATTGTTACCTAACGAAGTATATAATTGAAAAAGT
>DWGR01002555.1:0-13481 GCA_018247715.1 Heliconius burneyi
ACACAATTTGCCGTTCCGAGCCTAAAATATGTTAATTTGCCTTCGGTTGTTTTATACACGAGTGAATAACCGAAGTTTATAAATGATTTTTGTGTAATGTATTTTTATGAACGAAAATTTTAAATGCCGAAATGAATTAACTGCTGTTATTTTTGATAACAAAACCTTTTTAAAATGTTTTATAAAATTTTGAACATTTAGTCATGTTCTGATATCTATGCTCAAAATATATGTAAATATATTTCCTTTTCTTAGTTTTTTTATATTCAATAAGCAAACTTAACAACCATTTTTATCTATTATATATATTTGAACTCTAAATGTTAAGTACTTAATTGTAGCCTGTCCACATCTGAAGCTTTAAGGATGTTAAATATCCTACAAATTCCAAATGTTCTGTTTAAGTAAACAAATGTCGTGTTTTCTGAAAGGGATAGAGTACGGATTCCCTGATGTATCCAACTGGTCAGGCTTTGAAAGTGAGTCGTTGTAAAGAAAAACAAGGGTTGAATCTCCTCATTGGTTACCGCCTCACGAACTCACTTTGTTAAGAAAACACCGACGCCTTTTGATGTATTGACTGATTTTTTAATGCATATTTCGGGAGGCATTACTGATGTCTGAGGATTGAGGTAATCGATTTAGGCGCTTTTCTGTTTTTGTCTAGTTGAATTATGTTTCTAGAGATAAAACTTTAAGACTCGAAGTTCTGAAAAATCATGGCTTTTTACAGACTAAAATATTTTTTGTTGCCAAAACCCTTATAAGTTATGTGTTTCATTATCAACCTTCGCTGTCGGAATCGTCGACAAACGTCCCCCTAGTATTCCCCGAAGTCATGGAGAAATCGAATTAATATTCTTTCTTTTATTTCGCTTAATTTAAAAGTTGCAGATTTATTCAAATGTCACAAACGGCGCGATTCTAATGGTACTCAAGCAGGAACTTGGGTTATTTTTAAAACAACCATGGCTTAGAGCATTCAGAGGTTCGATTCGTGTTTCTTATCCTTCATTCATTAGCAAGTTCAATCAGAAGGCCGCAGCCTGCGGTTATTTATTACCTCACATCGGCCCCAACAATTACGGAGAAGGAAAAACTTTCTCCATTACTGGCCCTCGGGAGGGTTTTCATACAAAAAAGAAATTGTACACGTTGCCGTGTAGCGCGTAATGGATTCCCAATTTCGATTTCGATTTCATCTGTAATCGTCATTGTGTGGAAAATGTATTGAATTACGTTAAAGATATGTTTATGTAAATGATTTACTGAGGTTTGTTTACAATTTGCAATATAATGTGGTGTATTTAAACATGGTATACGATGAATTGTATAAACCAATCAATCTAGAATTAGAGTGCATCACTGTATTTTGTTTAGAGATTTTGATATATTATAAAGTCATGGTTATACCTATAGCCGCGAGTAAATAGTTTCAGAAATTGGGTTTAGAAAAGTGTTTTAATAAATAATGGACGATATATAAATTAAATGAAAAATAAGTACAGTACATAATAGTATGGAACAGACTAAAAAAAGCAAAATTACCCCATCATTAGATATATGAGTGTACCTAAGTTTTTTCTTACGCTTTCACGCCAAAACTACTCGTTCGTAAATCGTAGATCGCAGATAATTAGGCTATGTTATAAAAATTAGTTTCAGCAGCGAAGTCTCGCTTGAGTCTCTAGTATAAAATAAAAAAAAAGCAATTTTAAACCAAATAATTTATGAAATAATTCCTTTATCCAAAGGCGAGTCAAGAAAATCAGGTGTTAAATTTATGAGCCAAAGGAAAAGTTTTGTAAAAGTCTAATTTGTGTTCGGATTGTCAGCGCACCTGCTGACCGCATTACGCTCGGGCACGTCCTGCGACAGTTAGCTGGGTGTATAACATAAGGAAGAAACCTCTAAGTGAAATGTATTACGATGTTAGCACTTCTAATGTTTTCTTTTATTTGTTATATTTTATAAGTATTGCAATTTTTTTTGGGAAAAGAGTTTATTAGAAATTACTTAATTTAAAAAAAGTCAGCTTTACGCTGTATCCCGCATACAGCAGGGTAGGTAGAGGGAACCTAGTGCTAAGACACACCATTCCCCACTTTCTGCCGAATTCAGGAGGCGTTGCGTGTTGAGTGGCAGAACTCAACGCCGCGTTTTTCCTTGACACCAGAGCGAAGAAATAGAAAAAAACAGATACATGATATATATGAATAAATGAAAAAAAAAACAGCAGCCAGCCGTGCCGCAGAGGCCATAACGTGGCACTGTAAAGGCGACAGATTGTTGGTTCGATTTCTACTCGGAGCCCCGGTAACGAAGTTAAGCGCTGTGTTAATTGCTGCCCCTCAAAACGCAATGCCACTAGAATTCGACGGAAAGGAAAACCATGTGTGTTATAAGTTGCCAGGTTCGTTCTGCCAAAAAAGAAGAAAAAATATTGTCATATAGATTGATTTGGTAATCTATTATGTATAGTATCCAAGAAAATAACCTTAGTGGGAAGGAGTATTAAATGGTATGGAGAAAAAAAAATATTTTTGCAGGTCGAAACGGAAAATGAGAATGAAAATGAGGCACAAGGGTGTGACTGTAACGGTTTGTGGATTCGATCCCTACTCGGGGAAGTGAAATATTTATTTACATTTATATTTCCATTCCTTCGCTCTGGTATAGAGGCTAAGCGAAGCGTTGAGTTCTGCCACTCAACACACAATACCTACAGAATTCGGCAGTAAGTGGGAAAAGGAGTGTCTTAATACTAAGTTCCCTCTGTCTACCCTGTTGTGAACGGGATACAGCGTGAAGCTGATTTGATTTTTTTGATCTTTGAAAAGGAAAATTGTTTATAGCATACACTATATTGGAACCTCAAGTTAGCTATAGAAAGCTAACTAAAAGTTTGATATTGTTTCAACTTATTTTCAAAAAAAAATCTTTGTTTTTAATAAATTTCTATAACAGTGTTAGTGGTTTGTTTACAGGGTGTGTATATCTTCTTTATAAACTTGCGTAACTGTTTTAGTGTACTCAAGAATATTACTTGCTTGGCTTGTTTCAGCTTGTTTTTAAAAGTTTGTTACTTTTTTTAGTTTTAGTTCAAACTTGTTATACGTATTTAAAGAATAAAGATATAAATTAGCTTTTAGAAATATTTGTTATTTAGAATCACCGTGGGACAGTATCTGACTGTAAGTACATTGTAGGTTCGATTTCCATTTTATTAATTCTTTTCATTTCTTCGCTCTAGTAACAAGTAATACACCGCGGCGTTGAGTCTCGACACCGTGGTGCTGAGCTCTGCATATGCGGGATTGAACGTGAAGCTATGAAATAACAAATATTTAAAATTAAACAATTTCCATTTTAGGTATTTACCTAGGTAAGTAAATAATTTTAATTACACAATATATAAGATCTCTAAGAATATCAGACAGTTATAAGAATCCGCCCCTCGAGACTGAATAGAAATTACACGGAGCTACTTAGCGGACAATAGCCAAACAATATAATTGATAGAAATACAATCCTAGTATGAACGGAATAAAAGCGAACTCAAAGGCATGGAGTAGCACGCAATGTTGTTCATACTACTTACGAAATATAAAATGGAAAAGCCGATTACGATTCGCAATCGATATTATGTTCGTTCAGTGTATGTATGCGTTGAAACGTTTCATTTGTATTGGTAATACATTGTATGTTTATAATGAGAATTGACTTTTATTCTTATAGTGCAGTTATATTTTTTTAGCCTAGAGCTGACAGTCCTATAGAATTTGAGTTTCGCCACTCAAGTCAATAGTTGAGTGGCGAAACTTAATCTTGCTTAGCCTCGACACCAGAACGAAGAAATAAAAATATTCAATATTTCATTTGGCGTTACAGTCACGTGCTTGTGTCTGCCACGACGGCCAGGATAGTTGAAAAGTTGAGAAAAAAAAGTTACATATGTTTTGACAAACTTTTTGCTAAGCTCGCAATATATTTTAAGAATACGAACCAAAAAACTTGGGTAGTTGATAAAGATATACATGTAAATTTCGAAACACATCAATAGTTGGTACCTATAAAAAATATTTCTTGAGAAAAATATTTTCTATAAACATAAAACAAAGAACTGTAGAAAAATCCCAATAGCTACACTTTTAAATGGACCGTCCTAGTTTCAGGCACTCGACGGCATTCTGTTATTTTGAGCGTAGCAGTCGGCCTCTAGAAATATATTCCTATTTTACAGCTACGCTACATTTTTAATTAATAATAATAAAAATAATATTTGCCTTTTATATAAAAACACAGTTTAATATTCATTTTCATTTCCATTTGAATTTTAATGTATGATAATAGGAGATAACAACAGTGCTTAATACATTATTCAAGTTCGACGGAATGAGTTTTTAGAACGGAGAACCGATCTCTACTCTCCGTTCATAAGAAAAGTCGGCGACCACAATCACTCGAGAATTTCGCGGAAACGAAAACGGAAAACTTTGGCATAGTAGTCGGCATTATTCTTTACTATCTTCAACGCTTGGCAGGATATGTGAATATTAAAATTTTCTTTATTCCTCTCTTATATTTTCTCTTCTATCGTTAAATACACTATAATTTAACCTGGTGAAAAATTCTTATAAAACAACCAGATATAAAACTTATGAAAAACCATTAAAGGCTGAACGTTGTCATATAATATTTCGCGGTCCCCACCCTCTAGTGCATATTGAATCTGAAATAAGCCGCCCGAAGGCAACACGGGGGTACAATGGTGAAAATGACAGCGCGTCCCGCAACCGCTCAGGTGGGAAGGCCTTTTTATTATTTACATCGTATTTTCAACGAGTGTTTGCTATGAGTTTTACTTTGATTTTTGTAAAGTGGCGAGATGTAAACGTGTGATCTGAATACATAGGGTAGCTATTATATTCGCTTTTTGTGGCAAGTGGTGTTTTAGTACTGGAATAGGGCTCTTCCAGTAATATGTATCTACTTTCAGACGGTATTGTTGCGGATTTGGTATCCTATGTTTGGATAATACCTGTATTAGGGTAGTTTTGTTATTTTTCTTAATTTCACGCTATATTTCGTAAAATGTAAGGTAGGAAGAGAGAGAGAGAGAGAGGAATTTAATATTGCACTTGAGTGGTGGAGCTCAACGCCTCGCTTTGCCTTCTTGTCAGAGCGAAGAAATTAAAATAATAAAAATCTTATTCTCACGAGGAATGGCAACCCACAATCACCGGGTCACACGCTTATGGCACTACTCTACGAAGGCTCCATGTAATTTTGTAAATTTTCTTACTATATTTCTGCGTTAAAACGTTTTTCATTATGTTTCTAATTATTTTATAGTAACTTTTAACTTATGTAGATATTACTATAAGTCTAGTTTTTGACATATGTATAGTTTGTTTCAAGATAATAAACTAATAAAAATATTAGTTCAGTTTCAATATATTTGTTAAAAATGATAAGATATTAAATATTCATATCGTTATAATTCTGTGCGTCCATCCGTTACTTTTTATGGCTATATCGTAATACGGACTTTGATGAAATTTGGCGTAAAAAATATTTAAAGCACCAGTGAGGGATATAGGTCAAAAATATGTAAATTTTGAATATAAAACTTTTATATCGGAAAATTGTTTATTTTAATAAAAAATGGAGTTATTAATATCGTATTTTATATTGTTAATATATTTATAACTTGATTCAACCAAGAGACGCTAAGGTTAGAAGCTGTTTTATATATTAGTGTATGACATAATCATATTACATATTTTATAATAGCTAAATATTTTTATTAGCATTTGTACTTAATGATTACTTTTTCGTGTAAATCGTGACAAGGCGGCATAAGCGTATATGGCGACTGTAATCGCAATAATTGTGAGTTTGATCACCACTTGGAGAAATGAATTATTATTTATTAATAATTTAATATCTTCGCTCTAGTAACAAGGCAAAGTGCGGCGTTGAGTTCCATCAATTAACCCGTAATGCCTCAAAAAAAATTCAGAAAGTGTCGAAGCGCAGAAGTTTGTGATCGGAGTGTCTTAACACTAAGTCCCTTCTCTCTGCCTTTCCTGCTATATAAAGCTGAGAGAGAGACATTAAATATATAAATGTATAAGAGCAAATACAAGGTACACTGATGCACACACTAATTGGTGCTGCTCCCTATAGATCCCACATACTCCAGGGAATGCAGATTGATATCGAATTACATACAGAATTTACCCCTCGAATAATGTTCCAGAGATGATATAAATATAAAAAATATTGAAAAATGTACAATTTATGTTTTACATTCATGCTAATATTATCTGCGGCTCTTTATAATGAAGTATTTATTTATTCTTCTGTATGCTCTATAATTATCTGTTTAAAAATGCATTCATGTTTACAGGTTATTATGGTTATGGTTATTATGACTTTTAAGTAGAAAATAATAATAGAACAAAAAAAAAGAGAGAATATTTATCTTGAGGTCAGCCATGGCGCAAGGGCACAAGCGTGTGACTGTAAACATGGCATTTAGTGAGTTCGATTCCCACTCAAGTAAATGTAATGTATTATTTTCATTTCTTCGCTCTGCCTTGTTCCGTCCTTTTCTGGTCCTTTGAGGTCTTTCTCTCAACACGCAATGCATACAGAATTCGGCGGAAAGTGGGGAACAAGCGATAGTGTCTTAACACTAGATTCCTTTGCTTGCTTTGCGACATGGGGGATATATTGTGAAGCTGAAGAAACGTGTTTAACTTCGCAAGAATCAAACTTTTGGGTGCATTTGTATGTACGAATATACCAATATGTATATATTGAAATTTCGTCATTCTATAATAAATATTTTACTTATTTTTCTATATAAAATTCCAGCAATTCGCATTGAAATTATATACATTTATTAATCAGTCTATAACTGTAAATGTTAAATTTCACACGAACGAGCGCATTAGCTGAACTCCGCTGAAAGTACTCCAACGGAAACGTGCTCTGACGCGTCACAAATAATGTAAGAGATTTATAAAATGCCGTTTTATCACGTTATTATACGTTAATACATTTAACGTTAATAATTTTAACTTTGTACTACCATTCCGGTGTAGTATCGAATATCTTCGACAAGACGATTGTGGGTTCAAGTTCTGTTTTGTTTAAAACTAGCAACCCCCGCGCGACTTCGCCTATATGAATATTTAGTTAAGTGTATTTAAGAGATATTCAATAATTATTTTATATTAATTAATTTAAATCTCTGGGAATTTATTTCTAAGAAAAAAGAACAAGAACCTACGAGTACATCATGTATGTTTGACTTTGATCGTAATGTATTTATAAGAAAATATATTAAAATTGTTAAAAAAAATAATGTTATGTAATTGTTTTGTTATTGTTTTTAAGAGAAAGGTTTTCCATTTTCTGAACTATTGCTTTGTCTTGAATCTATAGGATAGTTTGGCATAAAAAAATCTCGTTGTTGGCATTTAAATAGAAAAATACCAAATTTCTAAGAAAAAATTAATGAAATCAGCTTCACGCTGTATTCCGCACACATCAGGGTAGGCAGAGGGAACCTGGTGTTAGGACACTCCGAACACCACTTTCTACCGTATTCTGGAGGCATTGCGTGTTGAGTTGCAGAACTCAACGCCGCGCTTTGCCTCGACACCAGAGCGAAGAAATGGAAATATAAACGTAAATAAATATTTCGCTTCCTCGATTGGGGATCGAACCCATAACCGCCGCATTACAGTCACATCCTTGTGCCGCTGCGCTACGACGGCCTATAAATTTCCGTCCACCAAATTTCTATGTATACAAATATAAATAAATCTTATGTATGCTTAACTCCGCGAGCCCCAGATACTTCAGTTTACACTGTTCATTTGTCACTAGAATTACAAAAAGCCTGCGGTCACAGCTGAGCGCAATTACTATTTGCTGTGCTTTAATAACTTTGAATGGGATATTTCAATAGGTTAGTTTGTTTTTTTTTAATAAATGTTTACATTTTACTCGGAGACTATGGGTACTGTATAGATGAATTTCGGAAGATAGGTGTAGTGTATTTTAAAAAACGATGTAGTATGATTTAAAAAAATATTATTTTTTGTTTATTACACAAAACCCTTCATAGGCGATTCCGACTCGCTCTTGACCTTTTTTTTAATCTCATAATTGCCAAACATTATTTTAAATAAACACAAAAATTAATATCACTGTGCAATCAAAGAAACAAAAGCTTAACTCTGTGTAATTTTTAAAGATTAATTCTTCGGATTAAATTTCACGCTTAAAATTTTATTACGTTAAAAAAGATAAACAGAGTAATCCGTTATCTCGTTCTATTTAAAGAAGCATAAAACAAAGCAGGTCAGTTGTAAAAATGGTTTTATGCTAGTCATATTGAACTTATTCTTTATTTTTTTCAGATGTTCAGTGAACTAAGTGTTATTTTAACAGAAATATAGACTTTAAGGCGCAATTTATATACGCTGTAGGCTTATTAGCATATTGCAATGGTTGTACAAGTTTTTATTTGACTTGCCGTTACAGTATGTGTGTTAGTGTGTGTGAAACACTTTAGTGTCCGATTGAGCTGAAATTTTGATAAAAACTTCAGTTCTGATTACAATAGTGACACATTAACAATATTATTAATACAAAATGGCCGCCGTAACTGATAAGGCGGATTACAATTTTTTTGACAACCTATCTAATATGGGTATCAAATGAAAGAAAAATATCTTAAAAGTTAGTTTTTGAAAAGTTTTTCAATAATATATCGCTGATCGAGATTTTGTTAGGTTTTTATTTTTATAATAATATTTTTAGGAACCAGAAGTGTTTAATAAAAAACGAGATGATTCAAGATGGATTACAAGCAGTTTATTACAAAGTTGACTTATACAAACAATATTTCTGATCTGAAGTGAATAAATCTGAATACACAATCAAATATAATTAAACAATCATTACTTTCAATTCGACAACGTTAAACAATTAAACAAATGAATAACAAATTAATAATAATATGGAACGAACTCACAGTATCAACCCCAACCACCCTTACGCACGATAACCGACCCGTCCAGAGAGCGAACCCGAATGTGCACTAGCTTTTATAAGTATGAGCGCGGTGGTGGTGGATGTCGATACGCTTCTAATACAGGAAGAGTAAGGGAAGGGCTGCTCGTACGCAGGATATTCCGTCGCACATTGGATATCCAGCTAACAATATATTTTTTTATTTTCGTTCTCTTTTGACACAGACAAGTGGCTTTATCTATCATTTTATTATAAATTGTTTTATATTCAATGTTAACATACAATGTATCTATAAGATACCTTACAGTATATACAATCAATTTCTTCCACAATTTTTTTATCTTTAAGTTCATGCAATTTTTCAGGAGCGTTTATGGTAAGAGCACAATTATTACACTCGTTAATTGTGGTTCTTCAAGTTTTAAATGGACTTAGATAAAATATAAGTGGTTTATGACATTTTTTGTAAGCAGAAATATTTTTTTGTAAATACAAATATATAGTTTCATTTGGTGTCGAGGTAAGGCGGGGTGTTGAGTTTCGCCACTTTACACGTCAGAATAGGCTGGAAAACGGGAAAAGGAGAGTCTTACTGCTCACTAGGCTACCTCTGCCTACCCTTCTGTATTTAGGATACAACGTGAAGCTAATTTAGAAATATTTGTACCACGAATTAGCCTCATTCATAACAATATTGCTTCTGTTTAAAATGTTTTTATCGAAGCAAATGACTGTGACTGACTGTGAGTGACTGGCATCCTTTTCACACTGTTCAAGAATCATAGACATAATAACACTAGAATGTGTAATATTTCGTGTAAAAATAATATGTTAAACTTTAATCATATAATAAGTTTAAAAATACAGTCGGTATAAAAAGATGTGTTATAGATTATACGGCACCGAACAACATATGTAAAATGTAGGCCTATATTAACAAAATTTCTTGTTTTTTTCGTATTACTTTTCACTTAGTCCATACTGAGAAACTGCCGGGTCGAGTTCCTACTTTTTTCAACTTCGTTCAGATAACTTTATAAAGTCAGTTTAGAAAGCGTTATCGTTTCTAGTTTCTCACGACAAAGATAAAAGGCGAGAGTTCTTACGGTGCGATATATTTTAAATTGTCAAATGAGAAAATATTTCATTTTTGTGTCGCTAAGATTATTTTGCGACAATTTTTGTGCTTTTATTACTTTTGGTACATATTTGCTAGTTGTTTTATTTTTTAATTATATATTTTTTATTTTTTTTTGTTACACGCTTTCACTCTACCTATCCATAGCTAGGAACTCAATGCCTCATTGTGTCTTTCCAGAGTGGAAAAATATATATTTTTTCCAATAGTATACATTGTGTTTAGTCTTGCGGTAATACCATATTTTGTTTAATTTTTATCAATACTAAAAATAAAATAGATCACTCTTATATTCGTCAATTTTTATGCTGAAACTGTATATATTCTATTAATATACATACAAATCTTCCAAATAAAATGATATTGCACCAAATTTATGCATAAGATTTTCTTATTAAAGTAGAAGAAAAGTCATATATCTTATTGCAATTACAGTTTGGTATACTTATGTCATCTCGTTTTCCGGGAACAGTAATTTATTATGGATAAAAGTTAACATGAAGACAAACATGGTGTTTACGAAGAAATATATGGAATAAAGGATTTTACTATGGCGGCTAATATTAGTAGGGGGCTGGCGCCAGAGGGAAGCTTCATACTTAAATTAGTTCTTAAGAACCCTATGATAACGTTCTAGAAGAGGACTAATCAAACAATTGCTATAAAATAAAAAGTAGCATTGGAAGTTTGTTCAGCGTCGTGAGATTTTTCTTATTTTATATATATTTGAATGTTATTAATGACAGCTTATAGAAGGCACGGCATCCAAGTGGTACATACAGGCCATACAACTATGATTCCAATGTTTGGGTGGGCTATGGACTCCCATAGTTCAACACAAATATTGTTCCACCTAGTACAAAACTTATAAGGTATAGGATAATAAAGTCATGGCGAGTAAAATAAGATTTTTCAATGTAATTGAATATTGCTTGCTTGCTTTTTGTTGTTCACGCTGTAACTCAAGTTCTCTCTGCCAGGATGAGCAGAGAGAACGTGGAATCCTATTAAAGACACTCCGTTCCTATTAAGACACTTCCCCGCCATTCCTCACTTTCCGTTGAATTCTGGAGGCTTTGAATATTTCATTTCCGCTAGTGAATATCGAACTTACAATCTGCTACATTTACAATCGCATGCTTTTACTCTTGCACAACGACTGGCTTCAAAAAAATAGTAAATCCATTTAAGGAAACATAATAAAACTTTAAATCAATAAAAACGTTTTATATAACAATGATTAAAAATCAAATGAAACTCGTTAATACCCTCTCAAAAGAGAAAAAGGTTGGTAATGAGAAAACGGGATTTGAGTTATTTAGTCCGCCCGAGGGCGACTATGCAGTACAATGCAATATTTACAGAAACAAAGGATTATCCGATTCCTGTCTATTTGAATACAGCAGTAAAACATTTTGCTTCGAATAAATCGTCAGTGAATAAAATTCGAACGTTTCGCAGCCAAAAATACATTCGGAAGGAATTTGTGCGTTGTAAATTAATTTCATTTAATGTTATTCCCAAAAATATCGATGAAATATTGTGTCACTGTTGTTGCGAAATGAGATGGATTGTTCGAGCTTAATGTATATATTTTTAGTGTGTATGCAAAGTGTGATTTTAAATAGACTTGTAATTTATTTGTGTGATTTAAATATTATGCATTATTTATTATGTATGTACTCATTAAAATACGTCATTAATTTTAATTATGATATATAAAGTAATTAGCATTTGATGTTTTCTGTATTTGCTGCGAGTACTCAGAGCACCTGACAGGAAACGCGAGAGTTGTGGGTTCTATTCCCATTTAAGGGAAGAAATTAATTTCATCCAGTATAAATCATAGTAAAAACCGGTTTTACTATGCTTTATGCTTTATACGATGTCCGGTGCACGAGGAACATTGTCTAGTAGTTCACATTAGTTTCTGCCTTCTCCGCTAATGTGATAAATGAAGGTTCACGAATCAAATACAAAATGGGGGTCTGTTAAGCGCTCAATTAGAAAATGAGTAGTAAGTAGTAGAAAGTCATAACATGAATATTTTTGTAAGGTGGTAATAAATCAGCTTCATGCTGTATCCCGGACACAGCTGGGTAGGCAGAGGGAACATAGTGTAAACACATTCCGTTCCCCACTTTTTGCCGAATTCTTGAGGCATTGCGAGTTGAGTGGCGGAACTCAATGTCGCGCTTTTGCCTCGATACCAGAGCGAAGAAACGCAAATATGAATTTAAGGATATATTTCATTTTCTAGAGTATGTATCGAACCCATAATCATCGCATTACAGTCACACACTTGTGTCCCTGCGCCACGATGGCCACATAATGGTAAGGTTCAATTTTAAATAATAATATTGTTTATTAATATTTTTTTCATATTAACTAGTAATCACTTCCACAATCACAATAAGATTCTCATAAAATACAAAGTAAGCAATCACTTACTCATTAACTAATTAGTGTTAAATTTTTAATTAAGCAGAATACCGTTACGAGGGTTATCTCCATAGCATTTTATTCTGAGCAATAAAGGGCTATTCTTGTCATAAGCGGGAAGGGTGGAAAACTTTAAGCAATATCAAAACATCCCGTATGGTAATTTTCGGTCGCGTCAATTTACAACTGCCCTAAAACAAGCATTCGTCCCTTCAGCCTCCCCCTTCAATTAGAGAATCCTGTAACTGTTAAATATCTCGATATAACCTTATGTTTGATAAGCATTTGAATTTATCTGCTAAATATGTTCCGAGGATTTAGTTTATCTATGATATAGATAAGTATAAAAGATAATATGCTTTTAGTATTCATGTAAATTTAATTATCACTTCTGACGCCTTACGGTTGTTTGGAAGAAATCGCTATTTCAGCGATAAGGTCGCCTATTGTACATGATACTTTAGATTTATTTAGATTAAATAATATAGATTTAGATTAAAAATCAAATCCGCTTCACGGTGTATCGCAGAGAGCAGGGTAGGCAGACGGAAACTAATGTTAAGACACTCCGTTCTCCACTTGCCGCCGAATTTTTGGAGGCATTCAGTGTTGAGTGGCGCAACTCAACGCCGCGCTTTATCTCGAAATCAAAGCGAAGAAATGGAAATATAAATTTAAATAAATATTTCATTTCCTCAAGTGGGGATCGAACCCACCACCGTCGCGTTTCAGTCACACCCTTGTGCCCCTGGCCCATGACGGCCTCTATTGCAGTGTACGTATATTTGTATAGGTATTTGTTATTGTATCAATTTACAAGGTAACCAGGGAGAAACTAAGCCAA